>JAQFXN010000034.1:0-37554 GCA_034693365.1 Liacarus xylariae | reverse complement strand
GTTGTGAAGAAATGGATAATAATTATAGTAATATTAATTATAATAATAATTATAGTTATAATAATATTAATTATGGTTTCGATGCAGACATTTATCTCATCCGTGAACTAATCGATCCACTGATCGATCGATTGATTGCTGAGAAATAGTAATAAATTTGATAAAAACCAATGTTTTGAATTGAATCCAATATAGAAAATCAGCAGAAAATGGTTTTGAGTCAGGGTTTATGATTCAATTTTGATGGCATTGTCTGCGGTGGGAGAGTTGGGCGGCGATGGCTTTTTTGAAAGGTTCAGGGGCTGAGAGTCTGTGCAATCGGTTTGTGAGAGTAATATTGCAGCGATTGATGGCTCCGATGCACCCGATCTCGACATATGAGGAGTTGACGCTTGTGGTGGAGGAGGCGTTGAGCCCATGACTAGTGCTGCGGGTGATGTCGTCGGAGGACACGGAGATCGACGATTGTGTTGATTGTGTTGTTGTACGTAAGCGTTGTTGTGATGCTGTGCTTCCAATGAAGTCGTGTAAACAATTCTTGATGGCTGTGCTGTTGGTTGTGCTGTGGATGACATCGAATTGTGATGTGTGGGCACCGACTGATTCACCGAATGGGGTGACATCGATGACAGTTTAGCTGTTCTGGCGTTCGATGCCGTTTGTGCTGAAGAGTAGGGACAAGTGTTTGACGAATACGCCGTTGGAATGTAAAGACCCGGCGGACAGACAACAACACTCTTCGACTGCTGTCCTCCCGATAGCAACGACTGTACGGCAGCACCTGTTGGGACACTGTTCGGCACATTGTTTGTAGTATTTGGGCTCATATGAGGAACGCTGTGATACATAAAGTTCCCGTTCGATAGGCTCTGACCTAAATGTCCGGTCTGTCCACTCGACATGTCTGAGTGTCGCACAGACTTCCAATGGGTGGGGGAAGTGGTGGACGCAGCCTCTGTTCGCATAATAATGTTGTGAATCAAATCCGTTCGTTTCAACTGCTGTTCGTTCAGATATCTCGACGGCTGTTCCAAAGTCCTCAATAGAGTGCTGTGAGAAGTCGCCAATGACTCCTGGTTTGCATGCGGACAATGTGTAGTAGTGGTTGAGGGACTGTGTGGTTCGTCCTTTCTCTGTGCCGCCCGAAACTTCTTGTGGTGACGATAGGCCTCATCCATGAGTTTGTTTGTGTTCACGAGTGGCGGCGCCTGAAGTGCGCGCTTCAACATTGGCATGTCGTCAATGGACTCCTGTTTCTCATTGGACTCGGAGTCACTGACATCCTTGACCTTGTCATCCATGGCAGACCTGGGACTAGAGCAGACGGAGGTCGTGGGGGTACTGCCATTGCCGTGTTCTTTGCCCGACTCTATGCCCGAGTCTGTGGGCGAATCCACGCGACGTATTTTGTTGTAGTTGGCACTGGTGTTACCCATCGCACCGATGCCGGTCATACCGGCGCTCAGATTGCCTTTCATTGGACTATCGATTCGATAATACATTTCCTCGATATTCGAACCGTTGATGTCGTGATGCGACAAATGATTCTGAGGACTGGACACCGAAGCACTGGCCATCTTTAGGGGTCGACTCATGTGATACGCACTCATTGGTCTGGAGTGATGGTAGGGTCCGGTCTCGTGAGCCTCACTATTGCCATAACAGTTGGACTTATTGGCGCTCGAATTGGATATTGAATTGGATCTCATGAGACACTCGTCGGTCGACAAACCATTACTGCTTATAGAGCGCGGACTACCGAATGACGCGTCGTTTCCATCCTTAGAGTCGGAGCCACTCCAGTCGTGTTGACTGCCCTGTGCTGGCGATGCTGTACTGTTCTCGTCGTCTAAGTGTTTGTTTTGATTGCCGGCGCCAATCATTGCCAATTGAGTCCATTGTTCGGGAAATAGATTTGAATAATTGCAAACATTGACCTGACTTTCGTTGTGGCCATTGTGTCCCTCGTTTTGGCCATTTCTCGGTTCCATCTTATAGGCCAACAGTTTTTCCGAATGAAGTGTATTAAGTGTTCGCAAATCCGGAATCTTTTTCTTCAATTCATTAAACAGATTATGATTTTCCGGATGTGAAGTCGAAACCGCTTTTTGGAGCACATCATCCAGTTTTCGGTTGATTTTCTGGACGAGATCTGTGTTCCGCAAACCCGGACGGTCTGTAAATGAATCCAATGGAAACACAATTTAGTTGGGATTCACTTTTGGGGTTTGGAGCGCAGGCAATAACACAAACTTCGACTTTTAAACAAACTTTATATTTACTGACTCTTTGAAACTCTAATCACTTTTTGAAATAATAAAAACTTTTTAAGAAAAGTGCGAATAAATTGGTTTATAAAAAATGAGTAAAAAAATAGTTAAATAAATGTACGACTGGTTCGGAACAAAGTCTCAACAGTAATGTTTGTTCGAGCACTGGTAGTATTAGCGGTGCATTCGTATCCACAATTCACTGGATTCAAGGCTAAGGTCTCACAGAGAGAGCAATCGTGTCGTTCAATGACATAAGCATCTCCTTTACAAGTAGGTCATGGCATCGACAATTGCACAGATATGTTAGCATAAGTTACTTTTCAATTGGTATAATTTCTATAACTGGAAAATAATTTAGTAGTTATTTAAAGGCCTGACTGTTGTGCGAGAAAAGCGAGTCCAAACACAACCAACGAGAGTGTATGCACTGACTAAAAGTGAGAACATCTTTGCGGGAGTGGAGAGAGAGAGAGAGAGGGAGTCAGAAAGTGGGTCATAGCCAGTGAAATAAGGCTAACAAATTTCACTTTTCAGTTATTGTTGTTATATTTGTGGCCATTATTTAAAAAACATATTATTGAAGATGTTGTCTGAAAAATGTTTGCAATAAGATTGGGGTCAGGGCTGCACTCAAGGAGTTTCTCTAATACAACTGAAGCACCGATTGAATCAATCATATTATGAGTTTATTTAGAAAAATACTGGAAATACTATTGACTGTTAAATAAGTTCAAGTTTTATAAGATTGAAAATTATGCGAAATTAAATTCGTTTCACTTTATGCTAATCAAAAACAAACCCAATGTAAGAGTTAGCACAATCACTGAATTGAGAGTAAAATTGAATTAAGAAAAAAATATCTCAAATTGAAAAGGAATTTATTTTTAGGGCAAGTATTACTGTTCTGCTGACCGTGACCTACAATGACCGACACAACACTCTCTCCCCCAGACTCTCTCTCTCTCTCTCTCTCTCTCTCGCAGACAATGGCTCCCAAGAAATCATAGCATAAGAGAAATGCAAAACAAAATTCTGTCTTAACTTAAGACTCGACGCCTGAGTTTGAAAACTAAGAAAAAATATGAATAAAAAACTGAGATTTGGGGAAAGGCTGGCATTCTATGCAAATACTATGCGTCACTTCCAGTCTCTTCTTCTGGTGTTTATTATTAAAGACTAAATTCAGATTTAAAAGGAGCGATAAGTGAATTATAATTCAAACGAAACATAAATAACAGCAAAAGTTTCCAATTTTGAAATAAACGCAAAAATATATTTAGAAATAAATATAGCGTTTGTTTAGCCATAAATTCTTAAATTTGCTTCCGTTTCAACCGTTTCAGACAAAAAATAAAACAAAAACCGTTTGCAAATGTGCTATTCGTTTGTGTTTCAGCACTGATAACAAGTCTATGCATTGAAAAAAATTCAAGGAAACGATGACAGAGTAGAGGAAATCTCTCTTTCCTTGAATCCAAAAGTTCAGCGAATATAAAGTTTGAGAATATTTTTAAAACACTTTTCTTGAGTTAAAATTATTAATAAAACCGAATGATTAATGTCTTACCGGCAGCGATGACAACGACTGCACAGAAGAGTCCGATCTCTTGATCTGTTAATCGCAAAGCATTTAATCGTTCGGCGAAATCAAACATTGAGTCGAGAAGGAACCGGGCGTTACTCGCAGAGTGCAGGGCCTCCCGTCTCAGCACAAGACCGTTCAGACATATCATTGAATTGGAGTGGGAGTCGAACATACAGGCGAGTCGTACTAAAAGCACTTCGAATACTCCGGCCTAATGTCCAAATAGAAACCGATTTAATTAGTCTTAATGTCATTGTTTGGCTGTAGTGCAGGTGTGCATACCTTAAGGAGAGTAACCTGGTCATCTTGTGAGAGCATACCAAACCCGGGTATGCGCTTAGCGAACTCGACCACTCCACGAATCGCTGGTGAAAATCGTTCGCTAAAGTCTTCGAGAATACGGTTTGTGCCGCCATTATCGATGACATGTTGTGGCAAAGGATTTAAAGGACAGGCCTTTTAAATACAAATAATATAATAATTAGTTTTATTCGAAAAGTTTTTTTTAAAGGAAATAAAGAAATTGAATGCTTTTGAATACGTCAATGATTTTAGGGGAAAAGGAGATCAATATTTAACTAACATATAAGAGAATGGGATAATTCTAAGCTCAAGGACAGGTAGTAATGGCAAATCACTACTATCAACGAATAGGAAATATTTAATATCTATTCATACACTATGTTCTCAAGATATGTGTGTTGTATAGAAATAAATTCATGCAAAGAATTGCGACATTAATTTGGAAATATATTAATTTTTCTGATAAAAAAATTAGTTTTAATAATATAAATATAACAATAAATATCAGCAATCACACTACATGTTTACAAATATAAGTTGTTTTTCATTAAAAAAAACTCCTTTATTATTAGATAATTATTTGGGAAACAAATTATAAAATAAGATAAAATCATGTAATATCAGTAATATTTGTGCGAATCGTATTTAATTAGAATAAGTTTTAAGAATAAACAGAATTAGAATTTTATAATTTATTTGTGAGAATATCTTCTAAAATATCATAATTAGAGGCCAATGAGAAACCGAATCGATCACTAAATTACTAAAATAGAAATTTTCCTCAATTTATTCTAAAATATGAATTATGAGTCCTTGAAATGATGGTAAAGATATAATTTGTGGACTCATCACTGTTTTAAATGGTTTGACTTCTCCTGCTGTCACTTAATCTAACCTTCAATATAACTTATCAACAAATTTTGTCCTTAAAAATGGATCCGACCTTCAAATACCGTCACCTGAGAATCATATGAACACAATATCTTTGTTGGCTTTTGTCTTACTCTTACAAAATTAATATCACAAATAGCTTCTGAATAGACATTTGATTTCGAATCTTCTACTGTATATTGATTTGAATATTGAAATCAATTGTTTTTATCACTAATTATTATGAAAATAAATTATATTTTTAGCTACGTTTCCAATAAATTCGACGCAAAATATTTCCTATTCCTATATAAATGTATGAAATCAATAATATGATTGATAAGAGGCAACACATCTAAATGTCTTTATCTGAGAACATAAATTCCTAATTCATTGTTTTAATTTAGATTCGGTCAAGGCTTACAACAATTATCAGAGAATATGATATATAAAATACATATAAAAAATGCAATTCTGCGACAAATGTGATAGTGTTGTGGTAGATGTGCGAATCCATGACCTTGACATTGCTTTTGCTATTATTCTGTGCGGATTGATATCAAGAATAGTGTATACACATTGCACAGTAGATACTATGCCAACCCCTTTCTCTATATAAAATTTAGAAATTTTTTGAAGAAATTTTAGACAAATATCGCACTTAAACTACACTAAAACTATATTATTACTGTACTATCAGTACTAAATAATAAAATCGTGTCACACATTAATTATAAATTTTTATGCGTTAAATATGTTTTAAGTAAATTTAAAATAATTTCTTTTTTTATTTTGTATCAATTTTGAGGCCAAGGATATCGATTTTAAAAAACATCGTTCAAATAGGAATAGAAGTGGAGAGGGAGAGAGAAATTAAAATAAAATGCGTTTTTAATCATTTTTAGTGAAGACTCTGTGAAACTCAATATATTTTTATAAAATTCTCGACAAAAACCTTGAGAATCATATAATTGTGAAATGAATTATTAAAATAAAAGTAAAACCTAAAAAAGCACAGGCAATAGGCAGTAGAGTGTAAATGCAGTGCAGTGTTTGTGAATCCTTCTCACTAAGAATTTACGTCAATCCGATGTAAAGTATTTTATATTAAATTAATTTTCGAGTTGACATTCAGTAGAGGCAGAGATGGTATAGAAATTGCTTTGAGGAGAGCACACAAGCACTACCGCATATCACGTCATCATCACCTGTGAGATCGTTCTCACATGCATTTTATCGACAATTTTACACAATAACTCATATAATGCATATTTAAATTAAAATAACAAAAGAAATTAAAAACTGATATAATATAGGCGTAACTGATTCACTAAAAGGCATTTAAAAGCACAACTGATCTCAATTCAGGTTAAGTGATTTCATATAATACACTCGCTATCAACTGAGCACTCGGTTTCTCTTCCGGTTTCCGCAATTCAACCCATAGATAGTAATGAGTTAGTTATGAAGTGGTTTTTGTCTTACTTTCATTACAAATATTGGCTTTCAATCAAAACAATATCGAAACCAATGGTTAGGAAATTAAATCACTTTTTGACGCATTAATGAACAAAAAAAGGCATTCATTTGAAAATCTTTGAATAATTTGCAAGAAATCAATGATAAATAATAGAAATCCTATTCGGAAGTAAAGAATTTGAATTTTATCTATAATTTTCTAATCAAATCTTTAATTTTTATCGATTCTCTAATTGTAATAAATGAATGCAATATTCTTTAAGCACTCTAAAGCACAGGGAATATGGCCTACAATTGCGTCATTAAAACGATCGAAAATTCGTGGAAAGAACTAAAAATAATTCGCTAAACATTTACTGACATTACTTATCAAATATAGCATTACTCACAATGAATGCAATACTCTTTATACAGTCCTTATACTGTAGTCCTAAACCCCTGACATATTCATCAGTATTGGCTGTAAAGCAATATTTAAATGAAGTTAACATACCATTTGTGGCGGACAGTGAGCATAAACCGGTTGAGTTCGCGACCGTTCAATAAGTGGCGCAACTTTTTCTCGGGTGTAATCACACGTCTCTTCATGTGCTTTGATTATTGTGGCCAATAGACGATTCTCGTCTTCCAGTTCCAGACAAAGGGCTTTCTCTTGAGAGTTAGCATTTACTTTTTGCATTGCGGCTAAAATCTTTGCCTTTTCTCGTTTAGGGACCCGACCGAACCTCACCGCTGGTTAGGAATAGTTTAATAATTAAATTAACTTTAAAATCAATTTTTTTGAAATTTAATTAAAGATTTTCTTTAGCCGTCAATGAGAATCAATTAAACAAATATTTAGTCGTCTTTTAAAAAGATTGAAACAAAACATATAAAAAGACTTTTCGTATAAATTGTTGGCATATTTTTAACATTGAAAATGATTGAAATATTTGAATATTGAAAAAGTCATAAAATAAATTTTAATACAAATTTATGTCTTTTTTCACTCCTAAACGTGTGACTATTCGTATGGAAAAAATTATTCCATCCATTCGTTGTGTAGAAATGATTTAGTAGTGAACCGTTGGAATCGGTGTTAACCCTGACCTCTAGACTAACATTAATGCCGATTCAACATAAAACTAAAAGCTCTGGCCATGAAATACATAATCAAAATTTTTTTTACTAATACTTCTACGAAATGCTAATTAAAAGTATAAATGAGTTATTTTTATAAATAGGAAGTCAAACAAATATAATTGTCTTCAATCAAGTCATTCAGTAATTAAAATAAAATTAATTATTAATATTAATTAAAAACAAGATTTAAAAAATTAACCGAATATTATAATTAAAAACGCAAATCAAAGTCAATATAATTTTGGACTCAAGTCTTACATTGATTTTTATCACACATTGACTCAACACTTATTGGATAAGTTGTGGTCGATTTATATTTATTATGGTTTGGGAGTCCATAAGATTTTTTCAAATGAGACGGATATGAATAGAGTGGTAGGTGTGGTGTCACAGAGGATGGCGGCGGCGGATGAACACTGGGCTGATGTGGTGTCTCGTAATGTGTTCGCCGATTCATTCCAGTAGTGGTTTGATTCAAACTATTTGTCGGACTATTTGAGAGCATATTATCGAAAGTGTTTGGCGTTCGGCTCATTGTGTGGCCAATAGTTCGCTGCTGTGGTTGTGGTCTCAGTGCAGACCAATTGGTGACATCTCTGATGCTATCGAAGTGCATCACAGATGCGGATGACATAACAGTTTGTTTCACACAATTATTCTCAATAGTTGTCTGACTTTCAAACTTTCAGACAATATATTACAATATATTTGAGGACAAGTATTGAAAAGAGAAAAAACGTTTAACTCATTGAAAATCAGAAATCAACGTCAACTTATTAGCCGTTAGAGTAATAATGAGAGAGATATGAAGTTTGAGACCAACTCTTCAATTAAAACAGTGGTATATAATAGTGAAAGTGAAATATACAGCCGTAGAGACCTTGCAATAGAGCGCTTGTATTTCAAGGTTAATGTGACTCAATAAACAGCACTCAAACACGTAAACACTTCGGACGAAGTGGGGAACGACTAGTCTCTGTCCCCACTCTCTGTCTGTATTACACAACCGACACAACCAACGCAACAAATCGACGATCTTTTCTGCCGCCGAATCGCTTTCGAGAATTTCAGAAAACAGTCAGATATGTGTGATATGTGTCGGACAAATGCGCCCAACACTACATGCGATTCGCTATGTTTTACAGAATATTCTCTTATTTCATATTAGATTCTGGTTTCCAACAAAAAAACAAAAAATCAAAGAATAATTTTAAATGATATAATAAGAATCGATTCTTAGCGAATCTTGTAACAAAATTCTAACATGATCATTTCAATCAACTTATTAGTACAGATATTACTAAAGTATTTATACTATTTGTTCTCTCATGACAACCTTCCTGTGCTCGCGTTTAATCTAAAACTAACTAATTTTAAATTAAACCTTGAATTTAGAATAACATAATTTTAGGTATCAGTACTACACTTAACAGAAATATGTTTGAAATACTATGAAAAATATGTTTTTTTCTCATGTTTGAGCAGAAAATCATATGAAAAAAGTTTGTTAAAAAATCAATAAATTAATCAATCGATAGATTGGATTTAGGATTATATTTGAATTTCTGATTCGATATTTTTCTTATAGCCTTTCAAATCAAATCTGACTACGAATTAATTGATTTCTTCTATACTTATCACAAGATTTTTTTATAATTTCAAAAAACTTAGAGATCAATAGTTGAAGATATTCTGAGCGCATGTTCTGATAGTTGGGTATTGCTATAAAAAATATATACACGAGTACTGGTATTATATTGTATTAAATTATGAAAGTATTCTGTATTTTTAATACACGTAAATGTCTTCTTCAGTAGTAGTGGTGATCATTATCATCAGAACACATAGACCTCGTGTTCCCCTTGAACTTGTTTCCAACATTTATACAGTTACTGTATATATAAACTGTATTTCCAGTAAATGTAAAGAATGACCCAATTTTTGTTGGAATTAAAAATAAATGCATCAAAAATAATCATAGATTAGAAGAATGTTTTTCTTTTAATTTTACAATAATTTCAATTCTTTGCGACAATAACTGCGTATTTTTCTAATTTTTACCACTTTTTGAAAAAATAATATTTATGTAGTTTTAAACCAAATTAATTGAAGTATTTTTGGCAATCTATGCATAAAACGCTATCTAATTTATATAAATATATTCAAGACTACCAGTCCTTCAATTTTTTGTTTGCTTCCGTGATATCAAAAAATAAAAATAAAAATTTAAATAATCAATTAGTAAATGAATAACTGATTAGAAATAAATCCAATCCATACACTCAATCAAAATTAAATTTATCAGAACTTCAGATGAAAACTCAACGCACATATGGCTCGATATAAATGAAAGAATATATTATTTTTCAGAATAATGTGTGGAAACATTCAGGATTTGCTTTCTTACAAAAATTTTTTTATAATATATTTATTATTTTAGAAACAATAAAATTACCGAAGAATTAGGGAAACCATTCTAGCAATAGAAAAACAAACACAATTTTCCTTAATTTAAAACCTAATAATAGAAAACAAAAAACTTTCAAATGTTTTGTGTATTGTAATTATGAACAGAAAAAGAATTTACGGAAAATTTTAGCGATCGATCAAAACCTTGACCTTCAAAATCGGATTATAAATAAATGATATATTTATTTCGTAAGCTATGCTATGCTATGCTCACACACTATATGAACGTCAGTTGTATTAGTGCTTAGAGAGAGCCAATAACTATTGTAAATATTTTCAACCACTATATCCTTGATCTTCAATACATCTAAACTATTATTTAATATATATATTAATAAACTGTTTCACAATATAATGACACAAATCCTATAAATTAAATTAAAATAAAATATGAGCTCAAGTGAAACTAAATATCTAATAATCTAAATATTCCTCTAAATTTCAAATTAAATGCTTAAAAATTCAATTTCTATAATGAATTCCATATGGAATTAGAATTATTAATATATTTTGACGCATTGCGGAAGACATTGTATTTTGTCCTCTTTTTCCGACTCTAACACAACAGTGATGTATGAAGTGATGTGTGGGCGAAAGGAAAGGTAGCACTAGATGTGCTTTACTGTTAGAGAATATATGTTCTTCTCTATATACCTACCTCTACCTGTTATATATCCAGATTACTTTTACCTTTGCCTCACGTTTTTCAAACATTTGCTATTCTGTTCTACAATTCTATGATTTATATCATATTTAAAACTTTTCGAAATTAAATTATTCTTTAAATGTTATAAATGCTAGAAATTTGTGGAGAAATCACCTTTCCATAAATTTTTGACATTAATTATGAAATAAAAACCCAAAATAATTTTTGAAGAAATATTAGAATTTAGCCAAATATAGAATAATTATTGCAAAAATATAATTAATTGATTGATTGGAGTAGTAGTTCTGCAGTTCTTTAGGCTGAAGATTCTGAACAAAACGCAAGAGAACTGAAACACTATATAGAAGTATAAAATATTATTCAACAGTTTTGCGTATAAAGTGCTGCCACTTTGGGGCCAATATTCAAATTAAAGGCATTTAAATTCAAGTAAAAGTTTTTTAAAATTTAAAAACTAAAATATTGTTTAATTGATCTCATTTTTGGTATATTTTCAGAAAATCATTTGAAAACTCTATTGAGAGTACAATACTCACCGTCTCTGGACATTCCAACTGCGATACACTTCTTGAGTCTGCAATACTGGCATCTATTTCTATTGATCCTGAGAATGCTGCATTGCTGATTTTTGGTACAGGGCCTGTACTGTATCTTTTGCTGAATACTTCTTCGAAAAAAACCCTAAAATGATTTAAATAAAACAAATTTAATTAGATTTTTATGCACTCATTAATGTAACGATAATAACGAAGTGGCAAACAGTGGGTAAAGTGTGAAGGAATCAGGAAGAAATCAATTGAAAGTATTACATATGGTATGCATTTTGTGGTCAATTTAGGTCGCGATTCGAGAATTGATTGAAAGTGAAGCCAATATTTAAATAACAAGAATTTTAAAACATTGAGTTCTCTAATGCATTAGAGTTTTGTAATTATTTTTATTCAGTTCGGGTATCAGTGCTCTGGCATGAGGTGAACGACCTATTCGTTCGACTCATTGCATAGAGTTTTGATGAAATTGTTTGAAATAAACTTTTATTTAATGAACGAATTTTTGTTGGTTTTGATTAAATGAAATTTCTTTTGTTTTTATCTCCAATTCTTAGATATGTTCTGAAGTATTGGTTTTGGTTTCGATTACATAAATAATTGGTTTAAGTATTCAAACAAATGGATCAATTGTTGACTAGTCTTTCGAAACAGTGATGTAAATGATGTAAATTTATCTCAAGTAGTAGTGAAGACAAGAGGAAAAGGCGGAGTCAATAGTGGGTCGACGTCCTAAAGGAGCGAAAGCTCAAAGCAGGTCAGAACAGGGCATTGAACTGTTGTGATGGTATGGTAGGTATGGTATGGTATGGTATGCTTACACTTGCGTATAGTGTACTAACCAAACAGGTTAGCAGGTAATACTGTCACTAATGCCAACACAACATCCACTCCATAACTATTGCCAGAGCATAGCCATCGCCCTATCATCAGATCACGTTTGACTACCTCTGGTCAACATTAAGTTACACAACAGTCACTCCATTACATTCGGACTGTACTAATACAGCTTTGAAGTAACACAAACTGCCAGTGCTTTTCATTTCTGGAGTCAATAAATTCTGATAAACCTTAAGCTCGAAGTGAATAAACTAATCAATTGAGAGGAGAAACTGACTTTCGAGACAAATATGCGAACAATTCTAATAAAATATTATTTTTATTCTTATTTGAATTTTAGGCTCAATTTTTAGATAAATTTCACAAATCATTAAATAAACGAAATTTTCGGTCAATTTTCTAAAATGTTTAGAAAATGAAAGCAATTATTTTTAAAATAAGATAAATAGACAAAAGATTTTATCACAAATTGATTTATTAGTATTTGTAACGCAAGCAAACAATTATTGTGTGCAAGCATTAGGTTATAGTGTAGGGCAGGTGTGTTAGGAAAGCATTAGGACAAGCAGTGGTCGTTGACTCGATTAGTTTGGTCTGACGGGTGACCGACGGATGTCATACAACAAATATATAATATTATATCAATTGTGATAACTTTGGTCTAACAAACAGTAACCAAATAAAGAAAGAAAGAGGAAAAGGGAGTCTGTCTTACGAGTTGTGCTATTGTATCACACCATCAGACAGTTGGACGCATAGGCTTATGGTTAGAATAATTGGCTAAACACTGACCCTGACCTAAAAACATGGACAAACCCTATCACCACTTTTCCGTCTATTGTTATGAAACCTATCGTTTGTACCAAAAGACAGGAAATCGAGTCAAACATAACATAAATCTCTATAATCTTTGAGTCAATCATTTGCTTGATTTTCAATAACAAAAGTTTTCTTTTTTGAAACAATTTTACAAAATTTGAAGACAAAGAAAAGTATTGAATAAAGTTTTTGTTGAAACAAAGCTTACCTTATGTTTAATTAGAGATTAAGAATTTCTGTGTGGAATCGTTTATCTAATACTGAATTGTTTTGTGTATTCATTTGACACAATTTGAATTCACTGCAAACCATTGATTGTAAATAAACAGTAAGTAAAGTATAGGAAGTCTACAATAATTCTTAGATTTAAAGGTAAGCAGAGTTAAGCTATAGTTTGATTCGATGAACTTAATGTGTCAGTCCCTCAGACCGGACGGGAAAGAGTTTTGGTATTTCAAGGCTAGAACAGAGCGACTGAGTTCGATGAACTGCTCTAAAGCAAAGTTCTTCTGTAACCCTGAACTTGAAATCTCATGTATTGTAAACGACGACCACTTTCGGTGAAATACAAAAAGCTTACTTCAAGGGTGTTGTGTAGGAAAGGGTGGCTCACAATGAATGCTTGCTTGGCTCACATCGTAAAGCATAAGAAAAGAGGAGAATATTATAGTTGAGGAGAGGAGAGGAGATTCTGAAGTGAGAAATGAGCGACAAGTGAACAGTTGGCTAAATAAACAGCTCTGCAGTCAAAATGGCTTATATTATGGCTTATTCTTTGTCAACCATAAGGAAAGGCTATATATGAATGCGAATGTATTACACATTAAGGATTGAAATATATGACGAATTCGCGATTATGAGAGAGAAGGGGCACAAACAGAGAGGCAGTAGGGCTAATGAACTCACTGCTAGAGTACAGGTATATAAATATATGGATGAGAGCGATGTACTATTGCTATATATTCTCAATGCAGTTGTCTCACTGCGCAGGTATTATGTATACAATACTGCGATATACAGTAGAGTATCGGGTCATTGAACTAAAGACGTTTTGACGATTTCAAGGGCAATAAGTGAAGCACACGTGCTATATAGCAATATATGTACCAATACTACAGCGAATTGCACAGTGACTCTTGTGCTAATAGTAAATTACTAAAGCTAAAACAGAATACACCACTAATACTGTAGAGAGAATTGTATTGAGAGAATCGCTGTTCGCTATATAGACATCGTATATATGTCTGCAATACAAGCCATCAGTTTATGTAAAACCAAATCTATTTCTATCACTAAATATGCTTCTGATATGATGTTCAATGTATTCATAGCTCTATTAGTTGTTAACTCACACCTGAATTTACAGACAATTATGTGTTTTATTTTTTATTAAAACAAAGTTTCTATGACTACAAGAGAACAAATTACAACAGAACAGCACAGAATAGAATAGAAATTGAAAAAAAACTAAAATAAACTTCTGATAAATGAATGAATGAAAATAACATTTTGTTTTTCTATCAATTGGGTAGTGTCTGGTCGTTGGGTTGTCTACTAATAATAATTGGCAGTACATTAAACACTGGTATCACATATTGTGGTGCAATACATGTTTAATATATAGCGATAGCGCATCACAAACATAGCGTTCAGTGAACTTTTTGGCAAATCCAACAACTTTTTAGTCTTATATTTGGAAATAGTGTTGTTCTATGAGAGCGAAAAAGTATAGCATATTTTGGAAGAAACTTCTCAACATTGACTGCACTGTAGGTTCAAGTATTTGAATCATTGAATCAGTAGGACTGGTGTAGGACTGACTGCTCAACACTTAAGGACCAGATAAGACATGGGGAGAGAAGAGAAACAGCAAAATAAGCTGATATGAGAGTTGCTGTTAGAGTCGGGGCATTGAACGGCTTCATTGCCAGCACTGACATCGAGAATGATTTTGGACGGCCGTGAACTCAACGCAGCTATACTTATCCTCTCTTTCGCTCTCCTCTCACTGTTTTCCCCAATAAATGTAATTATAATAAAGAATAACTAATTCTCGAGAATCTAATACTAGGATTGCATTTATGGCATAATTTTTAGATACAATTGCAAAATGCGTTCAATAGTTATAGTTATGTAGATATGGTGTTCTACAGATAATGGGTTTCAAAGGTATTGATCGGATAATAATAATAATACTACAGCAATAGTAACGTAGGAAAGGGTCACAAACCTTACAGCCTTCACACGAGTGTACGCCGTAGTGAAAACCACTCGCTTTGTCGCCGCAGACCCGACATAACACTGTCGTTCCGTCAAATTCTGGACACAAGAAAAACAAAGTTATAAAACAATTAAACTTTTATTCTAAACAAATATATATTTGACAAATATTTTTGGCTAATTTTAAAAATAAATAAATAATTAGTAATATCGGAATCAATTTCACTCCTCTATTGCACTAATACTGTAATAATAATACTTTGTATTACAACTATTCAAACGAGTTATCTCTCGATGAGTTCATTGACCGCATATAACACTCTATTCGTAAGCAATAATTGCAATTCGTTTAATGTTATGTTCAATGTATTCAAGAGTTTTCTCGAATAGTTCTCAAGAATACAGGAATTATACGAACAGATAATCGTAAGAATTGAATAATTCTGAATACAATAGGGATAATATTCTGATATAATATTAATCCAATTCTTACCAATTTTCAAATCATTATCCTTTCTGTCACTTTCAGAGTCATTTTGAGGCATTGAACTCAAGAGTTGTAAATCTTTTTCACTTAAAATCATTTTTAAGCCAATTGTCAGCCAATTTTAAAACAATTCACACAAAAATTGGGAATAAAAATAAATAAATATTTTGTTTGAAAATATTCTCTATTTTCCAACAAAAATCATAGAAATCACTGCAAATCGTTGTCCAAAAGTGCTTTAACTTCACATAAACTCATATAAAAGTCGATAATTCAATGAACAATTCATAAGAAGAAAACACTTTTATATAAAAGTTATAAAACTTTTTGATAACTAAACTGAAAAACTAAACGAAAGAGCATTTGAGAGATGAGACAACAATTGGAGAGCATTTGAAGAGCACTGTTGGACTGTAAGGACTATCCGCGAGAGTAATGTTTGGATGTGTTTAATCAGTTTCAAGGTTGCGAATAACAGCGAAAGTGGTCTGACTGGCTGTTAAGAGACGAACCCTGGAGGGCGTCATCCGAACGACACGCTCTGAACGCTCGAATCAAAAGCGGGTTTGAGTTTGGGTGGCGTTTAGCCAACACTCGACTACAGCTAACTCTCAACTAAGTTCACGGGCTTTGCTATCATTGCTATTACTATTACTGTATTACCGCTTCAATTGGAGTGTCGGTCGTTGCACAGAGAATGTTGAACAGAGAAAGTTGAACTAAGTTTAAAGGTTGTTGACTTGACAGACATCAACACCACTCCATCCAACACAACATAACACACAACATAGTCTCTCTCACAAGTGTATCCATTCACTCCATACACTCTTTACCAATATATCTATGATATAATCATTATATCGATTATTGTTACAAATCAGTCTCTAATTCAAAGCAATTAACGATAAAAACTAGACATTCATTTACATCAAACGCCCCAAACAATCCATCCCTTCTCCCCCTCTCTGTCTCTACTGTACTCTACAGTGTGTACTGTACACTATTTTCTCTAATCTAATGAAAGGAATGACAGATTTTATGTTTCGAAAATGTTTTTTTAAAAATTCTTATTAAAACTTTAGGAAATGTGTTATTTTTAAGCTTTTTTCTAACTTTTGGGAGATTTATGTATTTATTGTTTCGCTTTTATTTGGTTTTATTATTTTCGATGACATGTAGTGTTAGTTAAGAAGTTAGAAATATTGGTTTAAAACTTTCTCTTTAAAGCACAATAACAATAGGTTATAGTTTTGAGACTCTATTCAGGAGGTATTGTGCGCCAAATCAAACAACAATTTTAACAATTTTTAAACACAATTTTCAGGTATTGTATGGAATTGTTATGCATTTTAAATGTCACGACTTAAACGACTAAAGAAAGCAAATCGTCTGAAACGCCTTTCGTATTGAAGTTTACTTCTGTAGAAGACATTTATTTGGGAGTTATTGAGTACTTAAGATATACTGGTTTTTAGTGAATATGCAATCAATAAGTAAGCTATGAGTTGGTTATGAGTTGGTTGGGTTGGCAGCTGGCAATAGGATTGTGCAAATACTGCTCTCTATAATAGGTAAATGCACTGTTAGTTAACCCCAACGATTCAATGAACGATTGAGACAAACAATGGAATCGAAAGTACGAAAACCCCAAAAAACATATTTCCAAACACTGCTATATCTGTAACACAACTACTGGTGAAAAGTTGTGAGCGAGTGATAGAGTTATGGCTATATTTCATGCGCTTAAAAAAGAATGAGAAAAAAACAGAACCACTGAATGCAATGAATGGTCAAAACGGGTGAGTAATTCATATTTGACCACTCAAGACATGTTTTGCAATTGAAACCCGGAAAACAACACATTGTTAGCGAAGTTCTATAAAAAGAGTGAGAGTATGACAGCTGGCAATAGCATCGAACACAACATTTCCCTCAATTCAATGCTCAATGCACTGGTGGCCAACACGTGCTGCACGCGTCCAAACAGATACAGGAATTTAACTGTAAATAAAAAAGAGAGAGAAAGTATGGGCGAAGTAATGGAAACAGAACTGCAGAACTGCGCTTCACTTATGAATAGTTGTTGTGTCTGAACTGTAATGCCGTCAAAATCTCCTCAAATCCATAGAAAAATAGTGCGGAAGCGAAATATTCTTTTGCTTTCAGGAATTGAAAGCGAAATTTCTGATGTGAATAATGCACACAAAATATTATTGACATTCTATACAAATTCAAACGATTTTTTTGAGAGAAACTTTGAAAATATATATAGAGAGCAAACTTATATATATGGAAGTAAGAGGGGGTTTGAAAAAAATAGAATATAATCTAAAATAATAGCAAAGTTTTCAATTATAATCAATAGATAAAAACTTTTGTGGAAATTTCAAATGTTTTGAAATATTTTCTTATAAATTTTTTTTGTATTCAACTAAATGTTGTTTATTGAAGACTCTATTTTTGGGTTTTTGGCTAAATTCTTAACAAAATTAGTGGATCACTAGTTGGAGTGCAATAAAAGAGTAAAAGTGTTT
Source organism: Liacarus xylariae (assembly GCA_034693365.1). Taxonomy (NCBI): domain Eukaryota; kingdom Metazoa; phylum Arthropoda; class Arachnida; order Sarcoptiformes; family Liacaridae; genus Liacarus; species Liacarus xylariae. Next base: position 19,338 of record JAQFXN010000034.1, on the reverse strand, counting down.
ACAACTTTACCTTTTTTTAGATTTCACTTTTCATTTGAGCCATTCATTGAGCATTGAGTGAGTGCTCAACAAAGACTCAAAAGTGTAATAGTCGTGAAAGTGTGGCCACTGGCTATTATTTAGCCTAAAAAATAGCAGCTGCACCCCTTTCCAATCCCCGTTCATCCCTTAGCTCTAACTTTCTTTATTTGAGTTGAGGATATATTTGTATTTTTACAATTCGAAAGTGACAACAAGAGCTGATATATAGAATATATTCTAATTATCTCTGCTTTCAGAATAGATTAGAGATTTTAATTTTTAAAAATATGTTTATGTATAGTATAGACACGTAAATGTGGATTTTAGTCCTTATTAGTAAAAAAGATGTAATATTTAGTGTAATTAAATGTTAAGCATACGAAAATCTTAATGTTCTAGGATATATCTTAATTATTAGACTAGACTCAATATTTGAAATTGACTAAAATAATATGTAATTGTGTAATAATAATATAAACTCTGTTGTTATAAAACTTTCTTTACTAAGTGTTACATGTCTTATATATCAATGCTTTAATATTGTCTATTGTCCACTGTTTGCCCCACAATTGGTAAACGTTACTAATGAATATGTTATTATGCCTTCTATATAGTTTAACAAAAGTTTACTGCACTAAAGATGATGATGAAGATATTTAAAATTATCTATACAACTTTCTTATTGCCATTATCTATTTAATAATTTACAATATTATCTGTTTTTATTTAGTGCATAATGAATAAATAGTAGAAATAACATTTTTAAAGTAATAATTGTATCTTTTTTGAAAAATACTCCCCCTATATTCTCCCTGTGACTTTTATCAGTACTCTATATTACTGAGTCAATTTAAGGTCTTTGGTCAACCTTAGTCTATATAAGTGGCCTAATGGCCCTTTGTTATAACTCAGATATAGATAATGTACAGTATATATTAATCAGTGATAATTAAGTGTGAAAATTCTAAATACTTCTCTCTTAATCTGAAAATTTTCTAATATTCCTTTCTATTAAGTTCAGATTTTTTGAGCTGAATTTAAACTTGACAAAATATCTTTATGATTTTTCGTAAATATAACTTTTACCCAGCTATCCTGTTTTTTCTGATTGCTATTCTAAGTTCTATGGTTTGTGGTAAACCTATGAATAAATATTGAAAATAAAGTATTTTTCTTGTGACAAGTTTTAGTTATTTTCGTTTACATGATATAATTTTTTCGTTTGTATCATAGTTTTAGATAAAGGCTGGTACTCTACACTTCTATAATCTCCTATTTTTTTGGGAAACCCAAGTAAAAAAAAGGTCTATTACTGAAAGCACAATGACGAGATTTTTAGTGGCCATAAATCCTGTTTATCAGCTCAAAGGGATAGAGGGATAGAGTTGCATACCTGTGATGTATTGCAAAGTGAGTCTATGGAAGGAATAGGGAATTGTTCTGTCAATAGTAGCCATCGGTCGGACTTTACAGTTCCTACCAATTCCTAACAATAAAGATGTATTATTTGCTCATTTTTTACGAGAAAAACAGAGGAGAAAGTTGTTTACGACTTACTCTCACTTTAATTTATAGCTGAAAAAAACAAACTTTTTAGTGAATATAACGAATGTATGATAAGGATCGCTAAAAAATACAATTTTATTATTAATGGAAAATTCTTTTTAAATTCAGTCCTGAAATATGTTTTTAAATTGAATTATATTCACTTCTGATAATAATTTGTTTTAGAACTCAATGAACTTTTTTTTTGTCTAATATGAAAAAGAAGTCAAATATAAAAATGCTTGAATTGAGTGGAAAGTGAATCAATGAATTCAAATGATATAACGATTTCTATTAATAACATCGTTTAGGATAAACATAAAGCGTTAGAACATTGAGTTACAAATTATTAGATAAAATGGTTCAATAATAGGTTTAAAGTACCTCAACCTCCGCCCCCGAAGAATATTTATTTCTAGAATGTTATCAAACTCTTTAAGAGTCGATTGAATGAGCGAACAGAGCGAAGATGTGCAGCAATACAACAATTATTGTTATATAAAACAAGTTTAATATTACACGTGAAGTCAAGTCGTTTTGACGCATAATATCAAACTTATCAGACGTTGCTATGACTGCTATGTGTTACCAATGTTACTTAGAGTTCTTCACCGAACAGGTTAAAGGCCCTATTGATTGACAGAAGGTCAATGGCACACAACTGTGGAGGAATGACCGCTTTCTTTGTCAACTCTTATCGGCGAGAATTAAACTAAACTTTAGTCCACAACAAAATACATTCCTTAATGTTTAGTATTTGTTTTGTTTTGCAAATAAACAAATTTGAATTAAGTCTTCGAGCAATTGATTTCTCCCATACATAGTATAGTCCTTACGTTTGTTTATTATTCGTGTATACAATAGCTTATATCAAATGTTCAAAACTTATAATTAATAGCAAATGTATTTTAAGTACTTTCGCGCTGTTTATGATATAAATATTGTTGGAATCAAAATATAAACAAATCGAAAGAATTTCAATAAATAAGGGGTATTTTAATTTTCAGCAATTTGATTTCTATCTCAATTCAGTGTAACAATCAATTTAAATAATAATAAATGTTATTCATTAAAAAACAGAAGAGAATCGGCGTTTATATTATGAATAAAAATGTTTAGATTTAAAGTTCAAAGTCTTGGTGTTTATACAAACGAATCCAATTAATTATTTTTAGTAGTATTTAATATCATATCAAATATGAATTTATAGATAATTCACAATTAGTTATTTATTAGTCATATTATAATATTAGACAAATTCAATAAAATCTTCTTTAATATTCAATTAAATAAACATAAGTTAATTAGAATGAAATGAAAAGTTTTTTTTTATCAATTAAAGAGACATTAATTGATGGCAAACTTAATTTATTTTAATATTTTGAAAGTCTCGAAAAGTTTATTTAATTTTGGATTCTATTAAACTTATAAACAATTTATTGCATCAATTCTTTGAAAGCAAACCTCATTATTGCGAGTTATAATATATAAGTTATCTTATCTACTCTTTAATTGATGTTATTTTTAATTGTTTTACTTTGATTTGTTTAATTAAATTCGATTCACTAATGGTTGGCAAATGAAAGTTAGAGAATAAACAATAATATCATCAAATATTGTATTATAGAATAAAAATCTAATTCAAAATCAGATAAAACCAATTAATCGTTTAAAATTAGTGATTAAAAATTGCAAATTTAGAAGTAATAAAAGCAATTTAAATGCTTTTATGCTTAAAAGTTCAAAACCTAAGACTAGACTAATGGAAATATTTGCTCAAAAATACTCTCTATTTTTAATGATTACTTGTTTTTCGGTTGTTTTGATTAACTTCTTCTCTCTATTCGCTAATCAATTTTGTATTAACTAATATTGTTAACTAATGTTGATTTCAAGGGCACTGTCATCTGCACAGTGAACAACCTCTAACAGAATTGCCATCTCCTTCACTATGAGGGCCAGTGAACTTTCTCGGGCACTCAACACAACAAACTGAAGCAAGTTTTCTTATTCTCCCACTTGATAATAACACTAGTATGTTGTGTTGGGGCACTGACCCTATGGTTCAATGGGTAAGGAAGATGAAACGTCCGGAAATTCATGCAAAATGCCTGTAATGTCGTTGCCGTTTGGTTTCCCTGTGCTCTACAAGAGGTTCACAGAAATATTACAATCTATGAATCGAATTAACAAAAACTCTCTCTTTTTCTTCAACTCATTCACTACTCTCTTGGGTTCTTCACTCGTACGACAAAATTCTTCCGATCAATGCCTTTCCCTTTTTTGACTAAAATATCAATTTTAAAGATCGAATGCTTTTGTAAAAACAGTCAAACATCTGGTCATTAGAATTGTGAGAGTTGTGCTGACAGTTATTAAGGAGTAAATGCATTCAAAAACCTTTAGACACTTAGCCCTCTCTTTTAAATTAATGAATCAAAACATATTTAAATATTCTTTCTGTGAATTCATTGATTGCTTTATGGAATAGATTTCATTTCTTAGTTCTAATCATTCTTTCGTTAAATGAATTCAAATCTAAGAGAATTAGTTTTAGAAAAAAGAAAAGTAAAAGTTTTATAAAATTTTTAATTAATTAATAATCAAAAAATATGAGAACATGGAAGTCAAGTATAGTGTAATAAACATTTTTTTGGTAGGAAAGGTTTGATTGCAGCCCTCCCTAAGCCTCCCGCCCTCGATATGTTGAATCTCAAGGTTAAGTTGTTTTCCAAAGGGTTTGTTTACAATATGTTTGCACTCATAGCCGGAGATTCACCTCTTGCTTACTGTTAGGTGAATAACCTAAAGAAGAGAAAAGCAAGTTTGCGTTCAATAGCACAAGTAGTAGTACTGTAGTGGCAGTAGTTGTAGTAAATAAGCAAATGTTAGTCATCATCTCATTCAACCAAAATTCTTATACAGCCATTGGGTTTGTAGCCCTGCTATACATAAATAGGGCTCTGACTTAATTGGGAATCTTGAACCAGGAAATCGCAAACCTATCTGTTCGACAACCATAGCTGTCATTATAATTATATCTGAGGGTTAATAAGTGAAAGTTTGCTCAAACAGTCCGAACAACAAACCCATTCATTGCTCTGAACTACAGTTCAAAAGTGGCGCCAATTATACAGAGGTTTTTGATCTAAACATTCTCTCATTTCTAGAATAATAGTTATATTAAATAATATTTGTATTTCACTACTTATGTAACATTAAATTCAAGGCTAGAATTAGTTGACTATTCAGTATTCAATATTATTATTGAGAATCACGAATAAATATAAACGCATTAAATGAAAATATTCTGGTCTTAGTCTAAGAGTATATGTGTGTATATGTAATGCATTCAAAAAGTTAGTTCAGTTCTGCCCTTCGAGTGCAATAACCAAAGTCTCATTACAGAGATTCACACTTTTGATGAATTATAGCATTAAATCGATTTTTCTAATTTAAGCCAAACAGCTATTTCACTGTAACTATGCTTAGCTTAGGCTTTGGAGGCAAACCATTCAACTCATATCAAATTCAGCAGAATTTTTTGATATTCAATACAATTAAATAACAAAATAACGATTAAACGGATACAACTGGTTCTTAACTCTGATAGAAGATTATTGCCATAAAAATATCTCACATTTGAAATGTAAACATATAATTAAGATATTGTTTTGTTAGTTGTCTGTTATATCAAATTAATTTTTGTTTGAAATATCAATTGACTTTTCCCATAGTTGTCTAAACCGTTCGTAACACTGATTCCATTATTTTATCGGTTATCGCATAAACCAATGAAATAGTTGTCGACTAATAATAGTTGTATTGATTAATACATTTAATATATGAAAGCATTTGAAATTTTTGACACATAAAGAAAAAAAGTTTAGAAAACGATTCCAGATTTTTTGGGTTCTCTTTCCTTCTCCGCTCTTTGATTATCGGATCATAAAAATAGCTATCAAAACAAAAATTTCTAATTTTACGAACTTTCCTTATAGAGAAGATCGACTCTGAGAGCAAATAAAACAAAATCTAATGAAAAAAATATTATATTATATCTATATAAACTCTGAAACATAAAATCTCAAGATGAATATTAGTAAGCTATAGTATGAGTTTGCAATATTAATATATGCAACATATATCAATTGAGTTATGATGGATGATTCTAGAATTTTTGAAGATGTTAATATTTTATTAAATATAACTTATTTTAAAGGATTCTGGTTTTGAGAATCGAAATAATAGTTATGTTAACATTGTATTCAATGAGAATTTAAAATTATTATAAAAATAAAGATTTATTATCAGAACTTATGGTAGGATTTAAAAGTGAGAAAAGGTGACAATGAAAGTGTGCCCATAAAGTGAGTTAGCAATGCTTAGAGTGGCAGCTGTGCCACCAATTTGTAGCCCATCTTTGAATATCTCAAAAACTTTTAGACCCAATCTTTTAGACACCTTTTGTGTAAAAGTTAAATAATAATAGAGAATGACGTGACGTAAGAATGATATATGAATTTTTGGGAATGAGATGAGAGAGGAATAGAAAGATTGGGGAGAGGCTCAGGTAATATGTGTGCTCTGGGTTTGTTGGAAGAAGCGGTGCACTTGATTACGATCAACATAAAGGATGGCCATGACATTGATGGAAATTTTGGTGAACATATTTGCAGTTCATTTGCAGGTTCAAGGACAACAACAAAGGAGCATTAGAGGCACATCCATTAGATTAGACACAACTATATGCCCGATATTACATCCAAAGTACATAACCTTTCCTTTTAATATAACACATTGATTACTATGAGCGCCATCTCTGCTCATGACTTGTATTCTTTCCAATTGGTTTACATTATTTGAAAAAACTATTGAAATATATTTTTTAGAAATATATTCACATTAGAGTTCAAAATAAGTTTTAAAATAAATCTAATTTTAACAGAAATTCTTTTATCACTTCATGTGATTGAATTATTTCTATAACTGATTACTACTTATGGTTTTCAATGATATGACACGAGTTTAGTTGCATTTTGTTGGGCCTAAGCCTTAGCCAATACAACGACCCAATGATAAATTTATAAAATACATAAATTCCCTGATTCAATATTGAATAAACAGAATGACAATCAATATTTTGCGGTTAGAACCAGATTCTTATTGGTATTCTTCCATTTACACTCAAATTTGTCTAATAATTAACACAAAAAATACTAATTCTTATCGCTATTAAATCTATTTTCATAAAATGACATTTACTATAACTAAATAAAACATTAAGATAATTAAGAATTGAAATAGACCTTGGATAAATAAAATGGTACCTATTATAATAATAATAAAATATCTATAAATAACAAGTGAATCAATTGTTTTGTTTTAATTAAAAATAAACGAATGGTTTACTCAAACACTAGACTACTGTTACAGTATATCCCAAACAAATGAAGTTAAAGTTGTATTTTATTTTTGAAATGTTTTACTTGGAATTGATTTCATTTCAAACTTATTTTCAAAATAAAGGCTTAACTAAAGACGTATTTTCATTCATCTCTTATAAAAATATTTACTTGAAAACAATTGATAAACTAAATCGGATTTATTTAAATATATGTATCAATAAAAATAATCAAAAGTTATTGGAATTACTACTCCATAAAACAAAATTCTTTGAAATGTAGATTTAAAAAAAGTTCAAAAGAATAAACATTTTTATAGGGATTAGAGTTTTGTGACAAAATTAATGAGAACACGAATACAGTCCGTAATAGGAAGTGATTTATAGAGTTACTCGACTACCGTAGTGTACCTAATCATTAGTTAAACATAATCATCAGTTCCTTTTCAAAATGAGGTCTATTTTTACTTAAATCAGTCAAAAATCCTTTAAATAAATAATTAAATTATTAAAGAGTTTACACTATTTAACTAATTCTCAATTCAAGTGAAATCAAAAGCAAATTAAAAACAAGTTATTCATCAATAGCTATTGACAAGAGCTTTGGAATAAAACAGTGACTGCAGATGCAATATTTTAGTACAGTATTACTATTTAAAGGGTCATTTGATAAATCTTTGCAATTATTAATATGTTTTTAGAAAATTCTAAAATTATTAACTGAATTTGTCAATTGAATCTAATTATAAGCTAAACTTAAAAGTTAGTGAAAATTAATGAAACATAAATTATTAAATTTTAATAAAGACAGTCATTTGAGTCAAAGAATTTTCGAGAGTAAATTGAACACATTTTAATAAGGAATGGCCAGGGTGCATAGGAAATACCCCTAGTCAAAATAAGAAGTAACAATTCTGGCATTTGAAAACAGTCGTTTTGTTTATTCATATAATTCATTCGTTTACCGAAATATTAAAACTTTTGAAAAATGTTATCAATAAAACAGAATTCTGCAAATTCTGGCCATATTTGGGGTAATTTCTTTTAAAGACATGTTATACTAAGATTTCCAAATTATTGCCTAATGGAGTAAAGAGGAACCTCTGTTTGAAATTTCACTGAAATCTTAACTGTTAATCGTTTAACACTTTAAAGAGAAAACTCCTGACTATAATGATTTGAAATAATTATTCATAAATACAATTATTAAAGTTAGAGAAAAAAAGATAAACTAAGTTTAATTTCTTAATGTATTGCAGGAATACATATTAAGGGATTAAAATTGATAGCATATTAGTAACAATATATATAATTGATAGCTATATCAGAGGGATATCTGACTGAAGCGGGGGCAGTTCAACATGGGCATTTTTCTGGCAATCTTAGTTATATTTTGTTTAAATTCAGCTAAAATAGGTGATATTCTGCAAGAATTTGTGAAGTAACCATTTTCAAAATAGGCTGCAATTATACGCTCTATTCCAGAAGCATTTCCCCATCTAGCTTGGCAATTCCTAGTTTTAGTTTCCTCATAGCTGGCGCTGTAAAAGAAAGTATTTCATATTTGTCTTTCACAATATAAGTTGCTTTATATATAAGAATGTATTTTTGTCAAAATTGCTTAACTTTACTGTAATTATAAAACCATCGATTAGTAATCTATTGCAACAAAGAAAACTAGAGTCAGATTAAGGAAAATTTTGAAGTTTAATATAATAAATAATTACTCAAAAATGTAAATTATTTACAACTAGAAAAATATGTTTGAGAAAAGTAGGGGTGTGCAAAAAGTGAAAAGTCATGGGGTATGGGGTCATATTTTGCTCAGAAATCAGGGGGAGTACAGACCAAAATTCAAAAATATGAACACTGCACAGGGTAAGGTAAGGTAAAATCAAAAAATTTACCGCCTGCGGCGCAAATTTCAGGGGGCGTATTTTGACTATACCCCCCCCCCCAATTGCGTATCCCTAGAAAAAAGTATATTTAATTCGCTTGATTAAATGCGCATTAATGAAGCAAACTTCTATTACATTTAGAAAATCTTACATATTATTCAAGACTTTCACAATAAATTTAAATGATTGATTGATTGATTGATTGATTGAATTAATTGTTTTAATGATTGATTAAATGTCATCTTTCAAAACGAAATCAATAGAAAGATTTAATCGTGAAAAGCAATATATGATACGTGTATTAGTTCTTTCTTTAATGTTAATACCTGTTTCATTATAAAAGTAACATTCAAGTTGAATATTAGGTAAATAATTTTGCAAAATATAATCAAATGAATATTTATAGCAATACAGTTTACAAAATTATTGATCTAACTCTCAACTTGAATGTGCCTTTTATACTAGGGATGGACAATGAGGGGATAGCCAAAATAGCTCCCCTGTCACCGAAAAATGACCAAAATACTCCCTATGATGAAGAAAAACAACTAATTCTGAGACACCCCTTACTAGAAATTTTGAACAAACGCCACCGTTTGTGAAATATTCTGTGAAATTCTGTCTAAATTCTTGGATAAATAAAGCAGAATTTTGCCAAATTCTTGCTAAATTTAGTCAAATTCTGCTACATTCTTGCAGAATTAGCCGAAATTCTGTTAGATTACGTCATTTTTAATCAAATTTTGCAAGAATTCGACGATTACAAAATATTCCATCCTATACTTCCTCTGTGACTTTGAGGCTCTTATCAGTACCCTATACCCCCTGACATTATCCATCCCTACTTTTATACTGAAACTTGCATTAAGATTAAAGAAGAAACTAATCCATGTATTTTACATTGCATTAGATAAACTGCTTTTGTTGCACTTAAATTGATTAAAAAAGCATCACAAATCATCAGTGAAGTCTAGCCCAGAATACCCCTGGCAAAGTGGTTAACGTTACATTTATGGAGAGATACCCTTAAACTTTGAGCAAAATGTGGGAGATAAACCCCCAAAAAATGTTAGAAAAGCCCAAATACCCTCCCAAGCGTTTTGGACCTCTACATTCCTGACACAAATACAAAATTGTATTCGTTCAATTTCTAACTATTGCTTATTTACTTAGTTTGTGATTTGTCGAAAATAATATGTAAAATAAATTCAACATAGAATTTGAGACAATTGTACATTTACGATTGAATCTGGCTGATTAATTCTGTTATTACATCGTCTGTTTGATGTCATTTGAATTCTATTAATTTATTGATTTATCTAAATCTATATTTTCGGTCTGAATTCGAACTTTTTTTTAAAAAAAATGTTGTAAAAAGTATTTAACTTTAAATTGAATAAACTTTTTAAAATATATTATATTTGAATATTATTTTAATAATATTTTGTTATAATAATAGTTTTCACAAGATTTTATTCTATGGGTTTTAATCAACTATAGTTTTCAATTCAATAAATTTTGGTTTTGTGTTTCGAATCAAGCAAATAGTGTTTTGGATGAGTTTTAGATCTCCCCCTAAATAGCACTTCATTGCAGAACTTTAAAGTTTAGCGGCAAAGCAGGCACAGGCGTTGTATTGAGAACAAACACAGCTTTTGACGACTAGCACACCATCTAATGAATGTAATCCGGATAAATTATTCTTTTACTTTTTAAGAATTTAAAATTAAAGTAGAAAAAGTGAAAATGTGCTAATTTATTTAAATTTATTCATTTCTTTAATTTATATTATTTATAATATTATATAATATATAAACCAATAAATCTTTCAAAATATTTAAGTTTAATGAACTGAAAATTAATTTTATTTAAAAAAATAAATTAAATGTCATTCAATAAAAATATTACAAATAATATTGTTATATAAGAATAAAAATTTTATTATTTGTTTGAAATAAGTATTAGTGACAGTCTTTTTAGGACTATCTCAAGGCTTTTAATTGTGATTTAGATATTAATTAGAAAAATAAGAGTTTATTAGATTTTGATTGAATATAGCCTTCAAATGATTGCAATTATATTTAATTATTAGAATTACATCATAAATGTCTTATAAAGGATACGAAAAAACATAACTCAGTTATTATATTACGCTATAAATTAATATTATTAATAAAAATATAATTCAGAATATTTCGTAATATAAGTTATAATTCGATTACCTATTCATTTCATTAAAATCTATTATAAATGATTTTCTATGCCATTGATTGTAAGAATTATAGAATAATTAACTATATAAATATTTGACCAAAAGTAGTGAAGAAATATTGTTTCTATTTATTTTGAATCAAATAATGCAAATATTTATCCATTAATAGCGATTAAATCGAAAGATCGTTGAAATTACTGAACAATTGGAAAACAATTATTCTTTTAACTGACTGCTAATTTGATAAAATTTCAGACATAGAGATAAAAATAAGAGACAACAAATATATTTTGTCTAACAAGTCATTAAAAGAATCTTAAACTTAAAATAATTTTCTTTAGTTATTAATAGCTTATTAATCTTATGACTTGAAAGTAAACTTTTAATATTTGAATACTTAAGTGTTTCAAAGATAAGAATTGATTATAACTTATTTTTTAATTTATTTGTTCTTCTCTACTAATCTTTAATGGTTTGAAATCAAAATCAATCTGTAGATTTGATTCAAATTTTTTTTGTAAAGTATTTTGTTTCAGATAAAAATTTCAAAACAAATAGTTAAATATTATTTTTACTAATCAGGGATGTGATCTAGAGGGTCTAATCTGATAAGAGTTTGAAACTTACTCACATTTACTAATACGAATTCTATTGAACTCCATTGAAATCTATAGAGTTTGTAATAATAGATATGATTCAGTTTCAAAATCTTATCAGATTAAACCCTCTAGATCACATCACTGTTACTAATCTTTATAAACTTAATTCTTATTTTTTAAATTTCATTTTAATGATTCAAAACAATTCCCAAAAGAGTTCACTATTAACTGGAAATTTATTCATTGAATCGATATATTACTGTATATAATAAGTAAAATATTATTAAGAAAATGAAAGCTAAAAGAAAGTTTTATTTTATTTTGAAATAGTCGTAACAATTATATAATCTTCAACCAAATAGTGGAATGCCTTCAACTTTTGAAGAGGTTTTTATAACAGATATTTTTTTAAGTTCAACTAAAATCAATGTAAATCTAATGTAGTTTTGAAAGCAAAAACTGAAATCAAGTCAAATGTTTGATATTGTTTTGCAACCAATGCATCAATAAATGAATGTAAATGATTTGTAACACTAACACAGTTAACAATATTTATTAAAAACCAGTTACGTCGAGGGTAACAGTTCATTGAACGCCTGGCCTGATAATGATCCCAAAAAACTATCACTACTTTTTCCTTTAAGGGAGAGTGAAAGTGGATTTTTTAAAAATACTTTTTTTTAATGATTCAATTTTTTGAAAGAATGAGTTCTTTTAAGCAAATATTTATGACTATAATAATAGAGAATTCAGTTTAAGGTTTTACAAATAAATTTTATTTATTTATTTTTTTAATATCCAAAATCTAATATACCTTATTATGTTTTATACCTGACAATTAAAACAATTTTGAATAAAATACTGTCTAATTTTTAAAATCTAAATTAAGTCTTGTGTTTTGCGTTAACTTTGAATATATTTTTTCTCAATTCACTGCTTTATATACACTGCTCTTACAGAGAGAACTATTCATATGGGGATAGAATAAAATCTTCAACTAATCTATTTATTTTATGTTTTTCCATATCTGTTAATCTTTTATTTCTTTGATAGAAGTGTTTATAATTTGCTTTTACAGTATTAATAGAGAGATATTATTTGTATATGAATTCAATTGCAATCATTCAATACTTGTATTGATTTTATCGAATAAAGTATTGAAATGTTATTTAATGTTAGAATTAGTTCACAATATTTTTTTGATATTACAGTAGTTTGAAAGTAGTTTTATCAGTCAAGTCTACTCCAGAACTTTCCCTTTCGCAAGAATGAGGTCTTATAGAAGTTGTGTTGACGCAGGCGTAAAGGGATGTGGGGGTCGTTGACCGATGACCCAGAAACCCTTTCCCAACGATTCCATGATAAAACAACTCTACATAATATAGTGCACAGTGTATAGTGAAGTGTTATGTATATATGAGCACAAGTATGACTGTGCCGTTACATCTATTCAATAGTTATTATGAACTTCGCCTGAATATTGAGCGCAAAGCAACGCAACGGGGAATACATTGAATGCAATCAAAAGCTGCGAATATCAACACAATCTGAATGCGCACAACCATTACATTACTTGTCCTCCTTCTGACCCAAGAAAGCCTTTTTCTCTTTCCAAAAATCCAAACCTAACCCAAAGAACCGCAATAAAGGTTTATGCATAGAGTAGAGTACAGACACATTTGGGCAGACATTAAAGGGTAGTCTTATTTGATTTATATGTCTATACAGAATATGTCTGCAATCGTCAGCTTTTTTCATAAATTTCAAACCAAAATTCGAGAAGAATTCGCAAAAACCTTTACTATTATTCGAACTCTATTTCCATTCAATACATAAAACTCTTTTCGCCTTCCGTTTGAAATTAGACCAAAGAATACAAGAAATGACATTTTCGTCGTCTATTAGGACAACGACCGACACATAAGCTTGTGTTCAGTCAATACTTCATTCAGAAGTTTTTTGTATCGAAAATATGAATAATTCTGTGTAACTATAGAAACATTGTTCACAAAACACTACAAACAATATCTCCTCTGAAACTAAATTTACTTTTTTGTTAAGAATTAGAGTTGAAATTAATATTTGGATTATTTGTTAGAATTTTTAAATATATTTTGAATACCATTTAAAGTTTTCACAATTGTTTACAATATTTTAAATTGAGTTTATATTAATTTATATGAATTTTAATATCAATATAGCTATGACTGTAATTATTGTACAGAAATGTAGAGCAAATGTGTTTTACATGCATTGGTTGCAAGAAAGCCAACACAACACTATCCTTCCCATCAATTTCGATGTTCTTAATTAAAATGTTCCGCAAATTATTTTTTTGCAGAACTGAATGAAGACTATTGACAAGAAATTCTGTCATAATTTGTTTGTATACAAGAGAATGTATTGTTTGAGGCAATGCTAACACAAAGAAGTAAAGCATTAAATCTGTCGACATCTATGTTGGCTATGAGTTCGAGTCAAACAAATCTATTTAGAGATGAATTGGAGGATAAGTTTTTTCGGTTAAAAGATGAACACTTGGAACTGAAAAAGGAGGCAAACAATGCTGAATATCAGATGAAGTATTTGAACGCAAAACTAACGCGACTTTTAAATGAAAAGAAACGACTTTTGAATAAAGAGAAGACTCGACGCGAAATAGATTTGGAAGAATTGATTTTTGATTTACAACAGAGATTAGTCCAATTGGACAAAGAAAATGTTCGGCTCAGAGAAAAGACTTTAGTTTTGAGGACACAATTGGACGGAGAAATTGGGAAAAGAAGTTTATGCAGTGCTTATTCTCACATTCGGTCGCGAACTGACAGCGGTTTGGGAAACAATTTCAGACACTTAAACATTAGGAGTTCTTCGGCTCTGGTGTTAAACAGACGCCCAATAAGTGTTGAATCAACTGTTAATGTGGGCGCAAATTCTCATTACCTGAAGCACAAGAGCACAACTGATTCTATGCCTTCATTTGCATTTAATTTATTACAAGAGGCACAGGAGGAGATCAAGAAACTAGAGGAAGTGGTGGCTATGCAACAAAGCCATATCGAGACACTACAGTTCCAAACAGAACGGCTAAGAAAACTAACAAATAGTAGTAATAATCACAATAATAATGTGGAAAATAGTTTAGTTAATACTTCAATAACTCTCAAACCTTCTATCGATAGACCAAATGTAACGCAAAAATTTAATGAAAGTAACGGTTATTCACAGACAGACTCTGACTATAAAGAAAAAAGTCTTAAAAAACATAACCAATTAGTGAATCCTCATTCAAGTGGAAAGAGAATTAGTGACGACATAACAAATCTAATTGAAAAACTACAGACAGAGCTATCAATCGAAAGGTCTAAATGTTCAGAATTGCGGAGAAAATTACTCGAAGACAGGGCTCTACTCAACGGACACAAAGAACTCGAACAACGAATTCATACATTAGAAAAGGAGAATGAAATACTTAAACAGTCATTAGAACAATGTATCGGTTCGTGTATTACAGAAATTAAACAGAATGGCAATGAAAGCGATTCGCAAAGGGATGGGAGGAATGGTCACTACTCAAGTGAACTACAAATGCAAATTTCGGATCTGAAAACTGAGTTATTGCGCGTTCAGAACGAACTCCAAAGTGAGAAAAGTAAATACAATTCACTTTACACTAAACATCAAAATCTAGAGACTATGTATAGTAAAGTCAAACTTCAATTACAACAATACGAGTCTCGAATCGAAGCCAATAAAGAGATAAATATTGGCAATGAATGCAATCGAAGCGATCACTTGGAGTTGTCTCAGCAGTTGGAAGACATGCAAAAAGAGAGACAACAACTCTTGGCTGAGTTCGAAGACATGAAACAAATGCTACAATCAATAGAAAATAGCATTATTTCAGATCAATAGCCAATCAATCAATCAATCAATTAATTTTAAAACCGATTGTGAAAAATACTATAACTGCCACTCATTAGTAATAAATTATGATAACTCGTTATAATAAACTACTAATATATTGAATCAAAATTAAGCTAATAATATAATTATATATAAAACATTTTCCTAACGCTCTTTTCAATGTATTTTTATCTGTAAAGAGTTTATTAAATATTTTGTGAAAATAATTCAAAGTAAATGCAATTTTTTTATTATCTTTTTTCTGATTAAACAAGTTTGTGTTAAAGCAAAAGTAAAATAAAAATCTAAAGTAATGTAACACAAAAAATGTGAAAGTGATTGCCTAATGCGCAGAAGTCATGCAATAGATTGCATAACTGTGAGCATCACATCTCAACTTTCGATGACCTATTTGGCTGTCAATGCCCTGTGTTCTCAATTTTTCACGTTTGTGTTCATTTTCCATAGACACAAATAATAAAGGCATTAATTCATTATTTATATTATCCTCCCATTAGAACAGCCTCCGCAACACAACATATTAAAAAATTCTCTCATTGATAGTCCATTTATTCTGTTATTACTTATTACACAAATATTACTAATGTTTAACTAATTCGCTACAAAACAAAATCAAAACAAGAAAAAAATTAAAAAATAAAATATAAAATATAAATATGATATAAATTAATGAATGAAAGATCAATTAATTTTTTGTTTTGTTTTTTGTTTTTAATCAGAGAAAAGCATTTAATGTGAATGATTTGGATTAAAGTTTGAATAATTTTTAAATATACTTATTCTTTACTAAACACTATTCATCAAACTATTCATCAAATGATAAATAATTTTATAATTTATGACACGTTTTGAGATACGATTTGCTTCTTTTGTTTTATCAATTTATTTAAACAAAAGTCTATTCAGAGTCATTTCATATTTATATGCATTGCTTTTAACTGAAAATGGATATAATTATATGATATTTTCATATAATATATGTTTGACTATAATATCTAAGTAGAACTCAAAAACTGATAACTTATATTAGAATTACGTTTACACCACTTAAATAGTGGATATAATATACCAATGAATTGAAATGCGGAAGAGATTTCTGTTAGTCTTCATTGGTTATCATAACAAAAATTCTTTTGCTGCCAAAGAATTATTCTTCAAAAGTATTCCTTAATTATTAATACTATAAACTTTATTTTTAAAAATATTTTACGGCAAAGGAATTGAATGAAAAATTCTTAATTTTTAAAAATAACTAATTATTTGTTTTATTTGCTTTAATTTTCAAGAAAATAACTTTAAATTTAACTAATGTTGATTTCGATTTAAAACTATTTTAATCCATAGAACCAATTATTTTAATTAATTAGAAATTTAAACTTACTAAATGCTAGTTTAAGAGTAGTTTAAAATAAATTAAAAAATTAAAGGAGTGACCAATTTATAGCACATTAAATAACAATTAATGTATTAATTTAATGAAACAATTTTAAATCTATGAAAATTATAAATGTTTAATTAGTTTAAATATAAGATGAAATTCAAAACTAGAATTTAAAGACAAATGAAATGAAGAAATAAATCCTGAAAATATTGATTTTTAAGACAAAAATAGATTTGAAATATATTTTTTTTATTGAAGTCAAGACGAAAATTATAAGTTTTAAATTAAGAAATCTAAATGTTTTGAGAATAATATTGGATTCAATAATATCGATGGAAGTGAAGTTCAATTATGATTCAGATTGAGATCATATATTATGGTACTGTAACTGTAAATCTTCCACATCTTAGTAGTTCAATGGGACGGCAATAAAGCAATGAATGCATTGCAATATCATTACTTAAATGGGGAAACGTTTGGAGCGTTCGCTAAAATTTTTCCTTTCACTTTCAATCCCTCTGTATATAAAAAAATTTATTAAAAAAACGAAAGTATGCCATACTATTAACGGTCAAGCGGTTGTTCACATCTCGACCCGACCTAAAACATCGCATCAGAAAAAACTAATCCCAAAACGCTTTCGCTTCTCTTTTTTTCTTCACTCTTTGCCAACTTTGGTAATCAAAAGAAATTATAGTTTTTTCTTCCATTTCTCTCTCTCTCTCTCTCTCTCTCTCTCTCTCTCTCTCTCTCTCTCTCTCGGCTTTAAAACATGAATTAAACAAAATTGAATGTTAAGACATATAATTTTAATAAATATAAAAACAAAGATATGTTTATGTTTTCTCTTAATTATTGTGCAATAGATATACAAAACAATAAAAATTAGTAAATAGAAAATTAACAAATATTTAGTCTTAAATTTATAATTAAAGTTATGCTATTTTTTTCTCAAAATGCCAGAGGGGTTTTTTTAACACTTAAATTTTTCAATTAATTTTTGAGTTATTTCAAGTGCAGTTCATTATATTGTATTGTATTTGGGCTTTTAAAAAAATCAGCTTTCATATTTTTACGTTAGAATTTATGACAAAATGATTGAAGATTTATGAAAGTGAATCATAAGAATCGTAACAAATATTGAATTAATTTTTTCAAAAGAGAGTGAAAGTGAGAAAAGTATTCCGAAATAATTGTTTATCAGAATTTAGTGTAGAATTGAGGCGAAGGAGGAGTTTTAGAAATTGATGTTTGAGTTCATGCAAGAGCTCTAACATAGCTTTGATTCTTATGGCAGAGGAAAGGAGTTTCACCGACAATGCAATGCGAAAGTACAGCTCACGTAAAAGCATATAACTAACCATTAGAGCTGCACTGGTAGTGTACAGAATATACAGTGTATGTATGTGTGTTGTGTAGTGTGTAGTGCACTGGTATAGCAGATCAGCATGACCTAGAAAAAAGTTGTCGTTCATTCACCCCATTTGTGATATAGTTTAACAAAAATATGTTTATATAACTGTTAGCACTCCCTCTCAAGCCATCGATTTTCGTACAATACGATTGTGTGCCGAAGTGTAGGCATTCATGTCTTTAAGAGGGAGTGAAGCAATGGCTGCTAAAGAGCGACTTTCTCTTTGGCCAATAATAACATGAGATTAAGATTACGTAAAAGGGGAACACAAGCACAACGACCGCAAGAAAGTGCCCGAATATATGGCACAAACGAGATATTATATGTTGCATCGAAAGTTGCACAGTTGCACCCACCCTATCAATTGATAGCACAGTGAGGTTTTAAATAAAAAACATAAAACATGAAACAAGGTCATTTAGAAAAGTGAAAGGATATACGAGAGTGAAATGAATAGCATATACGCTACTCTACACTGGATTGAGATAAGAACTTATATAATATTATACCATACATACACTCATATATGATATACTGATAGTACAGTCAAATAATTATTGCAACAAATGATCAATTTATCGAAATTCTTGGCCAAACACTTCATTAGCAAAAACAAACTTTGTATTCACTCCTTATATAATAAATGCGATAAATTAATATTAGTCTTATATAATATTTGATTATCTTTTTTAAACAAAATAATAGATACAAAAAATATTAATTAAATTTTAATCAAATATATTATTACGTGTAGCTATAAAATGTGAATTAAATTTATTTACATGAACAAAGCGATATTCACAACTAGACATGCTGTAAAATGTTAAAATGCATCGGAAAGTAGAAACTTAATTTAAATATCATATAAATTTAATATATATATTAAATTTATATGATACAGTTCATTATATTGTATTAAGTATATATATATATATAT
>JAQFXN010000033.1:0-37650 GCA_034693365.1 Liacarus xylariae | reverse complement strand
CTCTCCTTTTAGTGTCTATAAGTCTATACTATTGACAAAACTGGGATCGATTGTCTCATTATGAATGAATGTTTGATGTAAAACACACAACCATTCCTTGTTCTTCTCCTCTCTCACTCCAAATATCTTTCCTTTAGTGGCATTTATTTTTATATCTCTGTTCATCTCATCTCTCGCAGCAATTAAATGATATTATTATGAAATCATTTATGTTGACTACAACTAATCGATCTCTATTTCTAACAAAACATTAAATATTATGTTTTGCAATAAATAATTACAATATATTATACTATAATTATTTTCTAATTATATCGGAATCTCAGTTAAATCAATCATTAAATAAAACTTTTGCTTTTTATTAAGAACTTGTTTCTTGACTTTTAAATGTTAGTTCGAGTAGTCGTTTAAAAGATTCTCATATTGTCTGAGAAAGTATTCCATTCCTTATTAATTGTTTTGATGCCTTTCTCTATGTATTTGAAATAATTGGATAAACGTTTTTCGTATTATATTATATCACAAGTAATTGAAGTGTAATTTATTATTTACTAAAGTATGCGATAAACATCACGATTGGGAGGAGAGGTAGAGAGGGATAGATAGAGAAATAGAGTGAAGTATTTATTATAAACAATAGGTATTGTCTTACTTATGCCCACAAAACATAAACATTGGTTTTAGAGAAAACAAAAAATAAAGAATAAACAGAATATGAAGTAAAGAATAACATAAAGAATGAAGAATTAGTTGAACTAAAAGTATGTTTTTTGTCCAAAAAAAAGCTTTTTTGTAAAGAATAAACTATAAGTGAAAGTAAAAAATCAAATAAAATGAGAAATGAAGTGAATTGAGGCGAACCTGTTTTGCCCAAAGCGAAAAGCACCGAATCATTGCCATTCATGACCGCATCGATCAGCTCCGGTAGGGCTGCCTTCGATAGTTCCTGATATGAGAATCGAAAAGAAAGGAAAATAAAGGCAAAAATCAAAAGAATTGAATTTCATTGCGGATACAAATTGAGAATAAGAAACAGATATTTATATATCGGTATAAATAAACATAACATAGAAATGGAGAGAATTTTATTTGTCAATCAATACTATAGTAGTATTAGGAATGGGAGTAGTAGTAGTAGTAGTAGTAGTAGTTTAGATGAGGGCTAAACAAAGATCATTAGCTCAAGAAAAATAGAAGGGGAACGGTATGTGTTTGTATTTATGTATTGTGTGCTATACCAGTGAATTGTTATTAGAATTGGTTGCACCGCCAGAACTATTGACTATAGCATCGAATGCGAACATCTTAGGCGCAGTTGGTCTTTGATTTTGTTCATACGATGATAAGAGTGTCGGATCGTAAAGAGTTAAGTGTTTTCTGGAAGAGTCAACTTTCAGATAAGGCGTCGGCTCTGGTTGTGTCGTCGGATGACTTATTTGCAGAATTACTTTCACCTAAGAGTGGAATCAGAAGAATAAGAGAGACATTGAATTAAGTGAAAGAAAAGAATGAGAAGAATAAGAGCCAATACTTTGTTTCATTGCATGCATTGACTTAAGAGATCGTTTAATGAAAACTTGTCTAAAAATTGATTTGTTTTTAGGGGTAATGCTCTGCATAAAAGGCACTACTGATAACCCAGTGCTCAGTGAAGCTCAATAATGCCTAATAGAAACAGTTAAGGCCTAACGTAAATGCGAACACTTAATGGTTTAATAGCTATTTCTGTTAATACGACTGTAATTCTAATCTCGATTTTTTCGTTTTGTCTGCTCTTCTCTTATTTTTTTCTTAATTAGTCCATAACTAGTAATACCTTTCCGAGCGGGTGCTCTTGTCTCGGGAATCGATTTGATATAATTGTCTGATTTTTAATCGGTGTAGTCGTTGATGTCATTGTTGTTGTCGTCGATGATATGTTAGGCATCGGTGCCAGACTGGAGACAATTTGGCTGAACAACGGTGTTGTCGATCTGTTAGCTGTGGAGTGGGCTGTAGTACTTGTTTTGCTTAATTTCGTGGCTCTGAGAGAAAGTGAGTGAAATAAATAAGAATAATAAGAAAACACGAGTGGATTAAATAAAGTTAGTGTTTCTCTCACTAAATGAATGAACGGCTCGTGAATTATATTCTAAAGAGTGTACAATAAATGGATAGGGAGTGAGAGAATAGGAGAGGGAATCTCAGAGAAGTCGAGGGCTTTAGTGCATAAGATTCCAGTCGTTGTGCAAAAGGGGTGTTACAGGGGTTCAGTGAAAACAGATCAATATCTCAATGATATAGAGCTAAGAATTTCGGCAGTTTTCGCAGTCGAGTTGAGTCTTAGGTCGAGATTAGGGAAATAAATAGCAGTTTTGCTAAATTTATGGCAAATTTCCGTAAGTTTGCAGCTCTTAATGAAAGCATTTATTACATTAATCATTGATATAATTTTTCAATTAAATTAAGAACAAAAACCAAAAATATATTATCCCATCAATTGAATTAATGGATAAAAATATTTTATTCCACAAAAATTGCCACAAATTTTGATTTTAATAATATAATTCTCTCAATAAAGTTATTACTTTAGAAAAAAATCCAATTCTAAAAAAAATTTCAAACATAGAGTTGCGATAAAAATATTTTATTCAATTTGTAATATCATATAAAAAAATTTTAAAATTCAATAGAAATATAAATGAAAAAAGTTCTAAAAAACGGTATAATATTTTTCTGTATCTCAATATTTAACATTAAAAATGAATTTATATCTAACATATCGTGAGTTTAGAAATAATTTTATTAAGACTTATATCACATCAATATAGCAAAATATTATTTTTATTGAATGATTTTCTTCTCATATTTTCTTTTGATAATTGTGTGAAAAAGTTTTCACTGCATAGCAACACATCAGAACTTAGGCTTAAGATGAAAGGCAGGCGTTTTATGGGTGATTGTGGAGATGCCAAGTGCTAAGCAGAGTAAAGGCTCGACAAGAAATATTATGATAGCATCCAATTGAATGACTGCACAAATACCGAAATGTAACGGCATTTAAGAGTTTAACTCTCGGCTAC
Source organism: Liacarus xylariae (assembly GCA_034693365.1). Classification (NCBI taxonomy): domain Eukaryota; kingdom Metazoa; phylum Arthropoda; class Arachnida; order Sarcoptiformes; family Liacaridae; genus Liacarus; species Liacarus xylariae. Next base: position 34,588 of record JAQFXN010000033.1, on the reverse strand, counting down.
AAATCTTGATGAATCTCTGTGCTGGGAGTGGCCACCAGAAACACCAGCGCCTAATATCTTGTAATGCTCTAAAGGAAGGTGCAGGGATATATTTTATCAACGTTTTTATAGCCCTCCGCTTAGATGTTTTAGACTTTATACCAATGGATTGGATCCCAAATGCTGTAATTGCTCTGATCTTCACTACAAAGTACTTCACTTTTTATCTTTCGTTTTTCATGCGATACTTTTTCCTTTCTCTCTCTCCCCCTCTCTATGTTCTTCTCCTTTCTTTACACTTGTTTTGATTTTTATATTTTAAAAGCAAAATAAATGAAAAAAAATCTCAATAGAAATGTTGTTAAGATATTCTTTTTTGATAAGTTTAGTGGCAAAAAAAGGATAGATAGAAAAAATGGGACACAAATAATATATACCAAAAATAAATCCATTGATAAATCTAATGGTTATCTTTTTTGCATATCTCTATTCGAATCATCATTTTTCCTCATATTTTATGTGTACATTAAAAATCATATATATTTTGATGAAAAACTGTTTGGAAATATATAAATAGATGAATGAATGAAAAACTTGTAGTTTTGTTAACATTAATATCAAAGCACAAAGCATAGAGTCATATAATATAAGTAAACTGCATTATATTTATTAACTCTCTCTCTCTCTCTCCCCTCTTCCTCTTATAGTGAATATAAAAAATATTGTCATATTTTTCATAACATTCTTTATCAGTACTACTGATTCAGTTACAGTTTATTATGTATGTGCTCTCGAATATTGCAATAAAAATCTCTCTATTCTAACACAATATACTAAATAAAAATTATGGCTCCGAACAAAAAATTCATATATTTAGAGCTAATAAAGTGTTTTGTTTGTTATGTATTGCGTTGAATACAACGATTAATTGCACTGAAAGTGATTAATTGCACTCTTGGATTCATACAGAATGTCCAGCACTCGAATACAATAATCTCTTAAATTATCAACAAATAAAATTTTCGAATTTTTATAAATTTATTTTTAGAACAAGAAAATTATTAATAATTATTTGCTTTCAGAAAATTGAAACATTATTATATTTTTAAAGAAAGGCGTAGAGAATTCTGATAGTAGTATACATGCTAGTTAGTATAGTATAAAGCTCGATCTTACAATTGTTAGATGTAGAATCGGCAATATTCTACATCTGGTTTTTCTCAAAATCTTAGATTAAATGAAGAGATTTTTGTAAATCTCTATTTAAAATAGTTTATTAGATCATCATCAAACCTGATAAAAATTAAAATATATAGAAAGCTGAATTATGAACAGTTTATTATTTAAGACAATTAATTAATTTGTCAAAATTTCGCGAATAACTATTAAATTCCATTTTAATCTGAATATAATTTAGCTCTTAATCAATCAAAGATATAAGAATATAAGTTTATCAGCAAATATTGTTAAGATTTAGTGACTTTATTATTATTGATTGAGTTCTTAATATTGTACTCGAATTTTGTTGTAGAAAACTATTTATTTAATTAATTTAATTAAGCTTTTAGTTATCAAAACTGTGGGCAGAGATGAAAAATTAATTTTTAATCAATTAGCGCATCGCTTCCTAACTCTAATAATAATTATGTTTTGAAAAACAATGAAACTTCGCCTAAAAAACTGTTAATTCAGTGAACTTTGTTGTGACAATAGAATTCACTAAAAATAATTAAACAGTTTTGATACTGAACTTGAGCTCAATTCAATCTAAAAGCTTAATATTAATAACTATTACTTCCAATGAATAATAGAATTAAAACAAAAAGGTATGAAAAAACTTCAAATTATGTTTGACTACAACAGTGAAAAACAATAGCTTTTATGCTATAAATTATTATATTTACTAAAGTGTTATCGCTATTAAAGATTTTAAAAAACAATCGCATTATTATCTCATTAAGGGCTTGATTTGTTGGTAAAGAGAAAGGAGAGCAGCGGTACTTTTTCTTAGGTAATGATATCTCTTAAAGGATGTATTCCTCAAAAGCTATTAAACTTTGATAGAGAGTCTTGTTTATCGTCTAACAGATGAATAGAGAACCTGAATGTTGAACCGCCCGAACACTTAACTTTTCACTGCAATGACATTAAACAACTCCTCCCAAAACTCATATTTTAGATCTTTTTGCACTATTCTGTCTGCTCTGCCACTAGCACTGGCACTCCGACCCTAAAACCATTGGGAATATGGGTTGCGTTTTGTTTAGATTCATAGCGTAATAGAAGTTTTTGTAGAGAAGAAAAATACTTATTTTAGAGATAATCCGAGCGAACATTTATTTGAGAATTTTCATCTCACCTTTAAATTATTGTCTATCATATATATAAGACGAGCAATATTTTAAAATTTAGTAGTTTTTATGTCTGTTTCCCAGAATTTCATTTTCGCACAAATAGTTTATAAGAGAAGGAAAAATAAATATAATATAATATAAATGAAATAAAATAAGATTAAATGACATTTCGTTAAATTATTTTTTCCAGGTCTTTTTTCTGTTTAGTCATTTCTAAAATATTGGACATTATTTTAAAATATCATTTTAATAAATAACTCAATAGAGTTTTGAACAGCTCTTTAATGATATCAACGATTTTTATTTTTTGGTTTTCTGAAGTCTAAGAAAGAAGAAAAATATAACTCCGAAAGTGTGATAATTCTCGTTTAGAAAATTCACTGCAATTCAGTAGAAATAAAGTTTAGGCGAAACTTAAGAATCAGTAGAAGTGAATGTCAGAGACAGAGAGGACTTAGAAAAAGCATCGGATAATTGAGAATCACATAAAAAGTAATTCATTTTAATCATATTCTTAATTCAATAAAAACTTGATTCGCAACAAATTGCTCGCAAAGATTGCTTTTTTCTTATACTATTAGCTGTTTGTGTGAGAAATATAATGATTTTATTTTTGCACAGGAATAGAATCAATAAATTTATAAGCAGTGATATCATTAGACACGACTACTACTTATATGGATATGTCATCAATCAATCATTTATTTAATACTTCGATTTACATTAAATTATGTGTCCCTCAAAAACGTTTGACTTCAAAAATCTCTATCAGTATATCAATCAATGGATTATTTATCATAAATATATACTATTTTTTCCAACAAAACGTTTTAATTATATTGATTTTATACTTTTTTTAAGTAATAGTTCTTCTCATGAATTATTGATTGCAATAAATTTAATTATTCTTTTCTGTTTAATACAATAGTTTAATACATATACTATACTTTCAATTTCAGTGTATTTCAGTATAACTAAATCGGCAGAAATTGTTGGACAAACTTATAGTCTATGATATCCTCTATAATAATGTAATTTAATTTCTTTTTGAGACCACTTCTAACAATTTTAATACTAATTCGAGTGAATTAATTATGCAAAATGTGTTCACAAAATTAGTGGAGAATATAGTTTGGAGTAAAGCAAAAGTTTGTCTATGAGTTAAAAAAGTTTTCATATAAAGAGTAAAATGGGATACACTTTGTAGTCAATGGCAGAGATTGATTCACTAATTAATTAATTTTGTCTCAAAACACTACTAAAACACTAGTGATTCTTAACAACTAATTGGTTTAACATAATTAGACAAATTGACTCAAAATTTTTATATATAAGGCATAAAACTCATTAAAATTCGATAGACTATAAAGTTTTACCAAAAGTTATTATAATTTGAATAACAAATACACACAAAAACAATATATGATATCAAAGTAATGTATATTTCAATTTGAAATGTTTGTCCAAAACAAAAATATACGATAATAACACCTATTTTTTGTTTGATTATAAACCAAAGATGCGGAAGGATGAAGATGTTGGGGAAATTTATAATGATGTTCTACGTATATAAAAATTTTACAAGTTTTACAAGAGAGTAGATATAGAATTTTTATCTAACAATCTAGAACAATTTTTGTAAAGCACATGGAATATTATTTATACCCATTTATAAGACAAGTTTTCGACAAATTCACAGAATAAGATTTAAATTTATAATTAATATTTTAAATTATATCCAGTTATGGAATATACGGTATGCCCCTGGCAAAATTCGACCTGAATGATCTGAAGGGATTTGCAAACAATGACTAGACATTTTCCGCATCTTTGCTTATAAACGATATATAACCAAACATAACAACAATGATAATAATAATAAGTTTTACTATAATATTGTGTATTCTTCTAATCGCATCAATATTTTATTAGAATTCATTTCAGAAAAAAATATATTTTTCTCTTTTTTATGATTATTATTACTTATGTATTAAAACACTATAAAAATAGAATACAAAGGAATAATAGGAGAATTTTTTTTAGTCCACACTATTCCATACCATTAATGCCTTTTCTCTTATTTAATATAATAGTCATATCTTTTTTAAGTGTTGTGTAATAAACTGTGGACTCGATTAATATATTTAGCCTTAAAATAGATGTGCGAAACGGTTTGTGCCTAACAGTCAAATTAAGGAGAGGACTGTGGACTGGGGCTCAACTCGGATAAGTGTTTCCTATTACTATTGATGGAAAAGCAGAGCTAAAGAAAAGGAGAAAAATTGAAGGGAAAAGAGAAATAATATTGGCGTTCATCAAAGTCATAGTCCAAATCCTAGAGTGAGATTTCTCGCCCATTCACTTGTGTTCGCTTCTATGGCTTCTTCAGCAGCCAATTTCCTATTTTTGCAGATTCCTCCCCGTCCACCCCCTTTCACGTACAGCAATGACCATTGCATTGAACTAATACAACGCGATCTGAATCGCTAAGAAGTTACAGTTCCATTGCCTGCCATGGCTTCCATTGCCCTTTTCAGAAGACTTTCATGTCTTTCATGTGAATTTGCGACTTAGTTATTAACCACTGGCGGATACTAAACCCCAATAGTAGTGCCTCTATTAAACTTATAGTAGAGACCAGTTATAAGCTAACACTTCGTAAATACTAAGCCTTAAAACTTTACACAGAACTGATTGATTGATGTTTTTCTTCACTTCTAAAACTGAGAAAACTTTTCTCTTCTCTCTGCAATGAAAAACTGGAAAACTTTTAAATTGAAATTTTTAGGATTTTTAACCCAAACTTATAACTTGTAAAGCATTAAATAGGTTTTCAGGCATTTTTTCTCTCTTTGCTTTGTGTACTTAATTTATTTCACTCTTCTTAACAAAATTATCCAAACCTTTCGATATATATCAGAGATTCGGTTGGATTTATTGAATAAATGATGAAATACTTTAATAGAAGAGCACAAGTAGTTCCAGCAGTTGTTATAATAGAAGGGCAAGAGATGAGAGGGAAAGGGCAGGAAAAGAGATGATATTCTTCTCGTATATAAACTCACATTTTTATGACATGACTCTGGAATCAACTCTGAAGATGATCATCAAATTTAATGAACTACTCTACTAAAGTGGCGGAGCCTTAAGACTATTTATAGTAATAGGAAATAAAAAAATATGAAATGATATCGAGAATGAAATGTCAAATGATTTTTGACAACAAATGGATTGGACATCGATTTGAGAAAAAGAATAGACGAAGAGATGACCGGAAAAGAGACTTTTAGAGTCCAGAAGTCAAGGTTGATGTCAAATGATTTATCGATTAATTTGTTTAATAGTTTTCTTTTTTCACTCTGTTTTGTCAAACAATACGACACAAGACTTGAATACAATAGACTTCTTTCACACACTTCTGAACTTAACTTATAATAGAAGTTATAGTTTGCGCTAAAAATATGTACTAATTTTTAGGAAATGTTAAGTCTTTGAGGACAAGTCCTCCTCTCAACACAATTACCCGTTTGTTTGTTATATGCCTTAAATATGTTATGCTATCAGCTATCAGTCCTATCACTTGCAAAGATCTCTACGATTTGCATATGAATTGAAGAATAGTATGAATGAATGCATTTTATAAATAGCTGTAAAAGTATAAGCGATTATTCTTTAGATAATAGGAGACAATAGCAGGTCTTTGTTGTGCTCTTCAATATCATTGATTTGACTCCGTTTTATGAGTGTTGTCCTGAACATCTTTATGTCTTTCCACTACAAGTGCACAACATATAGTATATAACTCGATAGCTTCATCTCAGCTCTTACTCTATGAAAATGTAACTAAACTGAAGTGAATGTGAAGAAAGTCTTTATATTAGATGTTCGCACAAATGTGTTCACAAATACTCCAATTATTAGCAGAAAATTTTTTTCTTTTCTCATTCACTCTCTTCTCACTCTCTCTAGAGATGAATAACATTTACTCTTCAGACAACTCATTGAAAGAGTAATGTAATTAGAAATGAAATACTGTAAGAGGTTTACACATCAAACAAATTATTATTTCTATTCTGTAATCAAAACCTAATGCTATTTAAAAACTATAAATTTAGCTGAAAAACAGTTGTCAAACAATAATACGATTGAATAGTGATTTAAACAAATTCTAGTAATCTATTCAAACAAATCTTTTCCTGATATTTGACATTTGGTTTATTTTGAAATTTCAAAGAAAAAAAGAGAAAATCTATTTAAATGATAAAAAAATTGGTTTTTTGGCCTTAAATTCTACAGAAAAAAGTCGGATATAAAAGCTTAGAAATTATTTCATTATTATTAGCGCCGATAATAAATTTGATACTTTTTTCTGATATCAAATTTTTCACAAAAAATACGAGAGCAGAGAGAGAACTGAAAGAAAAAGCGAGAGAAAAGTTATTTTTTTCTAATTCTCGAGAGAATGACAATTGAGTTGATTTTTACACTTTCTGTATATTCGATGTCTATTTGTAGTGAACAGAAGAACAGTTCCACTACTTCTTGTGCTCTACTCTTAATAAGAATGTCAATCTCTTTTTCTTTCAAATGTGCCTTTTTTCGATCGCAATCTCCAGTTTCAGTACTTTTGTGTTCACTTTTCCAAATCATATAATACAGTAATAATAGAAATAACGATTTAATAACTAATTTATTTATTTTCTTATTTTTATTTAATATAATATAATTTAAACTCAATTCTAATTATTATTGAATTTAGTTTTTAAATATCTCTTAATTTATCTTAAATAACAATTTCGTGTTCTTATATATTAATTTAGAAGTGCTTTGGATTACTAATAAAAAAAGCAAATATACGAAACACTAATGTATTTGTAATGACTCTCAGAATATGGTAATCACTTAATGAGAAGAAAATGTTTAGCATTTAGTTTATCATTAAGTCATAATATTTTCTTCGCAAAAATACTATATTTAATATTTATTTCTTCTGAACTTGAATTTAATGTACTTTTTCAGACTATTTTCTTGTTTATATAAAAGTTAGTTTTCGAGAATCAGAAGTCATTTAAATTTAAATCACGAACTTTCCTCTCGTATATGAATATGAATTTTAGATGACATAAATAAAAGACAAAATTTATATTATTATATATATATATTTCTTTGCTATGAATTTATTACATATTCAACAAACTTATGTCTGAACTCTGGAGCGAAAAAATTAATTTAATTTGAATATCATTTTCATAGAATTTCATGAAATAAATTGTCTGTCTTTATAGGCGAACAGTCAAATAGGAAAAGACAGACAAAGTTTTTTTACAGTTGAAAATTCAATATAAGAGATAAATATTTTCAATAAAAAGGAAAAAAACAAAAATATGATCTAATAATAAAGTGAAGAGAAAAATAGACACCAGTAGTTCGTTCGACTGGAATGGATGCTCAGACCAACTAAAACCTCAAAAATGTTTTAGATAGTAGTGATGGGAACATAAGGCAAAAAGGAAATGGAAAGTGTCATTCATGTGTGATATGTATTGATATAAGTTTCTTATGTCTTATGCGAATCAGAATTTTTATATAAAGAAAAGCTAAAGAAAAAACAACTTATAAGAGAATGAAAGAGTAAGAATTAGAGAGAGGGGAGAGGGAGAGAGAGAGAGAGAGAGAGAGAGAGAGAGAGAGAGAGAGAGAGAGAGAAGTGCAAGAGTTAGGGCTGCCATCACTACTGATGATGATGATGCCAGTGCCAGAGTGCCAGATGAAAACATCTGTCGCACGCCTTAAGAACATATTAAAGACAAAAACAGTAAGAAAGCAAAAAAGTGTGTATATATGCAACACATCGGAAATGGTATGTATCGTCTCTACGGGTGAGGAGAGAGAGTATGTGCTCGTGTGTGCGGATCAGTGTGTGTTCGGTGTGTGACTCTGTGTTCTATTTTTTTTCTTTTTGCTCTTCTTCTTTGGCCACAAAGTCTTAAGAAATCCGTGAGAGAAACAAATGCATAGGAAAGTGAAGAATTATTTCTTCTTCTTTTGACGTTTTTCTGGCCATTGTTTTAGGATTTGTGTGATAATAGTCTAATAGTGTGTTAACATTATAACTGGAGACTCGGGTCTCATCATAGAGTCAGAACAGGAGATATAGTTTACGATTGTATATTAAGCCCATGGGCTCACATAAAACATAGCATTTTTTAAAAATGTGTAAAAAATACATATAAAGTAATATAAGTTATAAGTCTTATAGAATGTGAGGCAAAGGGAACTCTTCGATGCGATTAATATTACAAATCGTTTCAAATTAAAGTAATGGTAGTTTTTTTTCTGCTAAGAAAAGAAAATATGATTTAGCCGTAAAACTTAAATAACATGCAAACAGAACTTTCTTTTCTCAATAGTTTAATACTAATATCATATTTTCCTTCACTTTTTTAGCTAATAATAAAAGTCTCCCAAATGTGTATTTCTTTTATGTTTCTTAAGAAAAATCAGTTTTAGTAAATGTGTGGAAACACAACATAATTCTTATAATAGAATTTAAACTTTAAGGTTTACTTTATTTTTTGAGTACAAAAAAATGTATTTTAAGAGATGAGAGAAAAAAAGTTACTTTTTTGTGCTCTACTAATAGCCAATATTATAATAAACTTATGATATGAGTCGTTTTTTGATGGATGAAATGCAAACAATTTCTTCCCCCCTCCTCTCTCTCTCTCTCTCTCTCTCTCTTTCTCTCTCTCTCTCTCTCTCCTCCCATTCTCTCTTCTACTGTCTTGCTATTGCGATAGAATACACATAATATTCGGTACTTATATACACATAGACATAGACATAGAGTAGTGTAGGGTATATACGTTTGCTTTTGCAACCTTTTGTTAGAATTTAAGCTCATTTCCAACTTTAGAGCGAAGCATAACAGCTCTAATGTTAGGGCCCTGTACTATGAATAGGCTATGAATTAGAAATGGTTAGTGTGCTGTGCGGCACAGCTGCATCTCTGTGCTCTGTGCAAAGTTTTGAAAGAGGAAATCCACAGTGAGTTGAGTTCACTTTAGCAGAATTGATTGTGAGGCAGGAATTCACTTCTTCTCCTCTAAACTCAACACATTTCACACTTAATTCATAGACAGCACAGAATCGCATCCTCTGTTCCGCAGAGAATTACAACAAAACTTTTTAGTAATAAATTGGAGCAAAAATTTTTCAGCTCTTAAACCAACGCCAATAGAATTGATCCAATCTTTTGATATATAATAATAGTCTCTAACTCTAAACGCAATACAAACCGATATCTTATTTCTATTTGATATACTCTTTAGAAAAACTCATTAATAATTTGTTTCTCATTTGACTCAATGAATGCTTTTATCACAAAATGTTAATAAAATAAAAATTGGCCCAAAAATATCGATAATTTCTGTTTTGTAAACTATAATTAAATTTAGATTAAATTCAGAAGAATTTATGGGAAAATCACAGAATATAGTGATTAGACATTTGCGGTGAACAGTTGTCTCCTGTAAAAGTCCATTTCTGGCACAACACAGCACAGTCTAAAACTGCTGTACTCTCAATGGAGTGAACCCTGTGTTTAGAACACTATGCGTTTGGTTACATATTTTTTGTCAGATTAGCTAAAATGTCAAGAATGGTGTGTTAGCTGAATGTCATTACTGTTTCGCTTGATATTAGACCTAAAAAATTTTGCACACTATATGTACTGTTAGTGTATGTGTGCTTTGAATCCACGCAAAATTTTAATAATGTTATTTTAATGCGATCGTTAACGGCTAGAGTTTGCCACATCATGTTCTGGGCTATGGTTTATGGTTTGGAGTGTGAAATCGTCACTCACAACAATCAGTCACATGTGTGCACAACTATTTTCTGGGTTTGGGCTCACTTTCCTCTAACTTTGATTTTTATTCTAAAATATATATAATTTGAACGAACGATGTGATGCTTACTATTAAAACATAAAATATATGATCGAAACCAAAGCGCATAAACAAAACAAAAAATCAAAAGCTGTTAAAAAAGAATGGAATGGAATGTTTGTGGCAAATCATAATTTGGCAATCATTAGGACTACTGCGGGGCATATTTTAAATGAAAGGGCGCTAAAGAGGTTCAGTTACAGCTCATCTGAACTTGGATTTCACAGAATAGATAACAATCAATAATAACCACTGGTTTCTGATTCCATCCTATTGTCAAATCCATATTCTATTCCTATTCACTTGTGTTGGACTATCTTCTGTGGCCTTCATTCATATGGCCAGTGGTGTGTCTGATGTCTTGTCTGTTGTCTCCACATCAAAGTGTGTAATGTTTGTGCTCTCTATTTCATAGTTATCTCCATTTCATAGTTGGCATAACTCACACTCACATCAATCATATTTTCCAAAGCGTGTGACATAACTCCCCTCCCAATTGAAACCGAACGCTACCGTTGCTATCCGTTAAAACTTTTAGTACGATATCAAACATTGTTATAGTTTTTTACAATATTTTCAATGATGAATGAGTTTTCACAATATATGGCAAAACACAGTGCTGTGCCTCTTGTCGTTGACTAATCAGTATTCATAAAAATACTAAAAAAGAATGAATGGCCACACCTTTAAATCAGTAACATTAACATACACTGACTTTTGATATGGCTATGGCTATGGCTATGACTATAATTGTAATTCACTCTCGCATTCCTATTAATCCATTGCTTATTCTTTTTTCCAGTTTTTATGAGATATAAAATAAAAACATAATATTTTGATTTTGTTATTCATTCATTCATTCATTTCCTGCAGAAAATAAAATTACTTTTTTCTGAATATATATAAAAATAACATTCAATTGCTATGACATTGAAATTCACTTAAATCTTTACATTCAGTACTGAATATATATTTTTATATTAAATTCTTTCTTTTGATAAATACTTTAATTTTGTCATACATTTACTAAAGCCTTGGGCTATTTAGACAGCGCCCAAACTCTTTGGCCAAACGTTTATTCTTTTATTCTGTTTTTTAATTTTGTTTATCTATCAAACAGAATAAAAGTGTAGAATAAAACAAAAAAAGCTAATGTATTAGATATTCAGGCAATTCATGCAAATATTGGACTAAAAAAATAATTTTGAATTCACGTTCTGTTAATGTTTTAATATAACATAATGTGTTGTGTTGTGTGAAAATAGCGAATGGTTTGGCAAAAGAGAGCGAGTGTTGACTAAATGCAGAATATCGTGATATCACTAATTTCAATGATAGTTCTCATTGCTATCAAATGATAGGGCTCTCAACTGCAGAGTATTATTATTTGAGTGATACCCATATTAGAGGCCGACCTGCAATCATGGAAACAAATGAAGAGTTCGGACCTTACAGTCAATTGTTATTATTAAAGGGAGGAATGTATTTGTGCTCTCATCTGATGCACGCTTTCCTTAAGCCTAACTCTCAATTCTCCAAATTATAGCATATATTATAAGAAATATAATCGCATTTATTATATAATAATAATAAACTTTAATAATAATCATATGATTTGAACAAAATTTATCAAATGATTGCAAGAGTTGTCTAAAATGAAAATAAAAATTTCTTTTAATAGATTTTAATTTCACATACAATGAAATTGTATTTAATTTTGACAATTTCTATACATCCACTCGACCTTCAGTGCACAAGTCTTCGAGTTCTATCAATTAGATGATCATTAATAACATTGACATTTTGAGGCTTATTTTGAATACTTTGCCTCAAAGCCAATGAGGCCTTAATTTAGTTGCTTTGGCTTTAGTTCTGTTTTATTACAAACTTATTGATATCTTATGCCTTGTTTGGCAAAATACCACTAAATTACTGCAATTTTGTTTTATGTTTAAGGGCTTGGCTTTTGGTAAAACACAAACGCAGAGCAGAATATATAACTTGTTATTAAAATTATGCTTAAAATTATACAAATTATTGTTTTTTTTTGCTCACATAACACAACGATATAGTCCTCAATACACAACTGATATCATATACTGTAGGCTCTGTTTAGCTGACTTACAATATATTTGAGTCAATTTCAAAAACTCTGATCAATACAAAGATTATTCTCATAATTGTCATACTTAGCGATCCAATGATGATATTCTGTTTGTTTTGTTAAACAATTCTGAAGAGACACCAGAATATGATTGTCTAATAATCGATAATTTCTTTTATGTCTTGTATTATTGCAAACAAAAAGATTTTATTAAATTATATAAAGATTTTCAGTTCTACAGTTCAGACAATTGTAGAGAAAGGGTCGCATATATTATATTCTGTATACACAACATATCACTAATATAGAGTATAAATTTATTCTGTGTGTCGGATCTCTCTCTCTCTCTCTCTCTCTCTCTCTCTCTCTCTCTCTCTCCTCTCTCTCACTCACTCACTCACTCACTCAGTGGGAACACAGTGTGCAATAGGAGGAAAAATTTATATTCAGTTCTGAAAAGATTGTAAATGAAGGATAGGATGTTAGCAGTGGTGTGTGTGTTGGGTGAAGGCATGCCTCATGGCTTTTATATATTCTGTCACTTATTCCAATGCTTCTCCAAGTGCTTCTCTACTGCTTTAATTCTATCGCACTTAACAAGCATTGGGTAAGTCGACCCGCTTTCCAATGATGATCCATATTAACGCGATAATTATCCCGGCGCTGGCAATACAGTACCGAAATTGCAATGCAGATGAAGAGCTACTTTCCATATAATTACTAAAACTGAAATACAAGAAACGCTGTGTTCTCTGCTATAAGGCCTGCATTCGACCTCAAACACTCATCGCATTTGGCTGTTCTTCACTACACAACAGAATTAAGACAATCCTGTGTTCCGATGACAATATACGACAAAAGAATTTAATCTAAAAGAATGTGCGGAGCAATGGATGCCTTCTTGTCGGCCATATTGTTATGTATTGAGCCTTTCATTTGATGATGAGATGAGTTATACAACTCTCTCGAGTCTCTCTCCCAACGAATAGAGAGTGAAACCAGTTATCATTTAATGATTGTGTGACTCTTTTTATTTCTATTAATATTATTATTGTATTCACAGAATTTGGTTTCTGTGTTGTGAATAAAATTGTTATTTTTTATAATTAAATTTTTCTATTTTTTATATAATGTATATAAAAGTTCAAAAACTAATTTCTCAATTAATCCCTTGGAATCAAAGTAAGACTTATTATAATTACTTTTTGATACTTAATTAGAATAATTATAAGGAATTTATTTAATTATTTCTTTTAGATTCAAAATCAAAGTCATATAACTTTATCCAATGTTTTATATTACTTACGATTTTGTCTTATTTAAGAATTGAGTTCAGTCTAAGTCTATATTATTTGATAGTTATGTGCATTTGGGTGCACAACACCTCTGGCACGATATTCTTGTAGTATTCAAATGCCATGCAGTCTGTGATGTCTTTCTGTCTGTAGTTTTCTTTATTGGTTTGATCCATAGGTACACATACTTGTGTTTAGATGTTTAGTTGACTTTCATGACCTGTTGGTTGTATTCGGCAATGTTTGCAATGTTTTCTACTAATTTTCAGACACCGTTATGGCCCAAATTGCCGGTTTGGCCATCCAAGTATGCGATTTATCACATATTCTGACGTTTGGTTCATCCGATCCAGTGATGAGACTGTGATCTAATTGTTGTCTAATGACAGTCTTCACAATGCCGTCAAACAGACATTAGCTCATTATATAGCTTATGACTACAATCCTGTCAATTATATAACATTTCCCTTCTCAGGCCCTCCTAAGGACCCTCCTATGCACTTGTATTGAGTATGGAATGGGCACGTCTGTAGTGGGAGCCGGCCTTAGGGCCCATAATGACACAAATTATCACAAAAATTGTCTCTCATGTAACTGCAATTTGTTGTTCATTTGCTCATTTGTGTTCATATAAACTCTCATATTATTGCTGGCAGTAGTAGTAGTTTGAGAGTACACTTAATGATGAGGCAGTACTTGCCATTAGGACACCTGCATTTCATGAGGGCATAATAATTATTGGGATTGCCATATGATAATAATGTGCTTCACCAATGCACTCAACATATTTTGCATACTTATTTGACCCACCCTTTTAAGGTCTAAAAAAAGATTGTAAAGACCTAATCGTTACCAATAGTTACAATCATCTAATTTACTAACAAATGATTGTTTCAAACACTGTTCTCCCTTTCGGACGAATTGCAGAGAAAACTCATATTAACTCTAAACGTATAATACATATGTATGTAATGTATAATATTTTGAGTTCACTTCAAATTATATCCCTTTAGAGTGAGTGCTTTGAAATAATGGTTTTGTAGAATATTTTCAAATAGAAATCTATTTAAAAATTGAGTGTATTTTTCTTAAAAACCCATTTTTCTGGTTTCACTCTATTTTTAAATATTATATTCAGTTGTTTTATATCAAGAGATTAAATGGTTTCATATAAAGAATTTTTTTCGCACAAAATCTTTTCTTGTTTTCGGCACAAATAAATGGAATAAATATTAGGTTTAAGGCGTTATAATTCTATTTGATCGGTATATAATTTGAAATTTTCGCAGCTGTAGTTAAGAGAAAAATGATCTTTCTCTCACTAAATGTGCTCAATGTTCTCACTCCACTCACGGTTTCTCACTCTCTCGTCAGTGTTATTATGTTTGTCTTATCTCGATTTTGAAGCGCATCCAAAACGCCAAACAAATTACTGAAAACACTTCTAACTATAATAATAAAGAAATGGTTACAAATAGTTAGCCCAACAATAGTTTTTTGCATCGAATGCACGCTTCGACTAATTTCTTATATATATTATATTGCATATGGTCAGGGAGTAAAAGCATGGCACTTAAAAACTGCATTTCCAATTGTCTATTGTTTACGCCGGCATTCAATGTGATAAATAGCTTCCCTTCCAGTCCTCCAACCACTGGTATCGCATCCGCAATATATAAAAGTGTTTAAGAGATATGATTTCTAATACAATGGTTCGGTACTCACAATATTCAATGTAAACCTATTATATCATATAATATAAGCAATTAAATAGAGCTGAAACCAGGTATCGGAGCATTTGATGAGAAGTGCAGAAAACGATGGGTTTTCTCATTCTCTCTGCGAAGTACTAAACGTGAGGCACGAATCTGTCATTCAAATGATAGGCCAGTCATATGAGATACTGTAGCCTAATATCTAAATATAAAAACTGCCTGAATATCAGAATTGATTTTTCAATTTTAAAATTATATTTTCCTTAAACGAGATGAAATCTAATTATAAGAATTCTATAATGAAATTTGGTCTTAGGAAAAGTTCTATTGCTAGTTATGAAATATTTTCTGTCTGAAAATCAAGTCAATGATAATTTTGAAGAGATATCCAATCCTGCAATTACTATATTGACAATTATTATTATTGCAGTTAATTCTATATTTTGTTGCTATTTTGAAAATAACAGGAAATATAAAAAATGTCTTGAATCGCATCTGAATTGCAGACTTAACTCTAATTGTTGGGCGCAAATTGAAATTGACAATTGTCTATGAAAACGATGAATTGCTTAGTGTTTGTCCCTTTGCTCCTATTACTCTTATCATGTCCTCCGGCTCTGACCAAACGGTTGTGTCGAGTGAAGAGTCGTATATATTTTATGGCTTGAACTGTATCTATAGTGAGATAAATAAGAAACAAAAAGACTATTTTTGAAAAAGTAAACCTTATTTTAATGTGAATGATAAAAAGAGCCACGCTCATAATTTATGGACTACAATAATTGCAGTCAATAAAAACTTTTATTACACTCTCTGTTCGCTTATTCATAAATTAATGCATTTTATTATTTTCTAATATTTTATTTCTATCTCTATTTGAATAACAATTTTCTAGTTTTTGATTAAATTTATGATTAAAGCACATTAAAAAGCATCCATTTATTTATATTTATTTATTCGGCCATTGATTTAAATATTTCTCGAATTGTTTCGACTAATTTTGGACCGAAAAAAATAAAGCAACATAAAATTAACATTAAAATTATATTTCTTGCTTAACTTTTTTTATTATTAACTTTTCGTGTGCTCTAAACTATAAGTTTTTATGTGAATTTCAAAATAATTTCCACTCATTTTCACGTGTATTCCGATTAAGGCTTGAATTTTGAATAGTGTAAGAATCCAATTAGAAATTTCACAACAGAATTATGAATATTTTCATTTTATTTCCAGCGAAACAATTAAATAAAAAAAATATTAGTTTCAAGATATGTTTAAAAATTTTCTTTATTACTACTAATTTTCGTTGGAGAAAATAAAACTATTTTTTGATTAAAATAAACGATAAATATATAGTTTACTTGAGTGTCGAAAAACAAATTGAATTAATTTTCTCTTATTGTCCATAAAATATCACATTTCAGGGCTCGTGACTAAAACCTTTGGAAAGGATAGGAGAGAAAAAAAATAATTTATATTTGAATTTATTAAACCTCAAGTTTAGTCTTAGTTATCGGAGGAGAGAATTACTACGTTTCGCGAATAATAATTATTTTTTAACTCTTGATTTTCAGATAAGACTTGGCTCTCGACTAACACTCGACTTCTCTTCCGACGGAATAAGAAAAAGGAAAATAAATTAATTTATTACATCTCTTCTCTATTAACTAATATAATTAAGGAATGAGTAAATATTTATTTATTGTTGATTAAATTGAGTGACTTATGCTATGAAAAAATGTTATATATTTTTTCATATAAGTTATGTATATATTTCTATCGATGAGTTGACGTGTTATGCCTTCATTAAATGGTCTGATTTATTGCTGAATTAATTTTCACTAAATTTAAATGAATACATATTAATATTAGTTTAAGAAACTATACAAACGCATGCAATCTATGGACGAATATATAGCGTATATAAGTATATGGAATATAACCGCTAATCAAAATATACTCTGTTATCGATTTGAACCCGCATTTCAACTAATATTTATTATTAAGATTTTACACAATACATGTTATATTGAGAAAGTGTTAAAGTTTTTAATAATAATTGTTTTCAATAAATAAATTCTTTTCTCATAAAAGATGTCTTAAAATACAATATAGAATGGATTCAAATAAATGGCTGACAAATATGACAAAAGACAGACTCTCTCTCACACTCTATCCGACAATTTTCCATAACTTCCTTCTCTATACCTTCAATGGGCCCAACATTAAGGGACCTGACATTAAGTGAAAGTGTGTCCCGAAAGTGAATTTTGGATAGATTTTAGTGTTGGATGTAATGCCGCGGAAAGAGAACACATGTCATAGGCGGTGGTGACAAATGCAAAGCCGTATTGTTGTTTATTCTGTACTAAACTAAACTATAGATCACTGGCCCTACAATACAGTTGCTCTCCGATTGAGTCCCGATTCTGTGTCTCGCACTAACACATAGACTAACACAGAGTCACTCTTTGAATGGTTGGCACAGAATTTGGTCCTAACAGTTGGCACCCCATGGCTTCCTTTTATATGTCTTGTGTGCCTTATAGTAGTTTTAGTGTGGCGTTAAATTTGATAATGCTTTAGTCCTGTGCTACATGTGTGTCACTCTGGAGTTTTTGTGAACTCCATCTCCAATATTATATACACACAAATCCCCACAAATAGCTTGATTGCAATGACTGCCAGTGAATCGAGTTTAGAGAGAGAGAGAATGCGATCAAATTCTAGTCCATTTCTATTAACATCACTGTAAGTAAATTTGGTCGACAGTAGCCATCAAATGACAAGACCTCACAGTTTGTGGCGCTTTATTCACTATATTATGTGTATTCCAGTCGTGATATAACTGAACAAAAATTTGATACCAAATAGAGTTTAAATATTATTTTGACTAACAATACCATTACTCACATAAGTTATTTCGCCAATTATTTTTGCCAATTCTCTCCTTTTATCATATATTCTAACATATTATTAGGCACTCAAATGTCGCAGAAATACTTAAATTTCACGTTTCAATCAATATTTATTTGTCAGAAATATAAATTATAAATAATATGAGAAAATGTTATTATATTTTGGCAATTAAGCTAAAATAGTTAAGAATTTTAGGGTATTTTTTTTGTATATCATTTAAAATTCAAATTGATTAGTGTTGAACTTATAGAGTATAAGCAATACTTTGATTTGTTTAGTAATGGCTTATAATTTACTCAAAGCATTATTACATAAAATACTATTCAGTCTTAAATTCGGTTATATTTTGGGCTAATTTTTTTGGTTAACATTTTTGTTATGCTTATAGACTATAAGTTATAGTCATTGATCGGTTGCCAATAAGACTAATGCATGAAATATACAATAGTATAGTAGTAAAAAAGTGAATGTTCTGGTGCTATATCTATATATGTATGCGTTGGAGTCAATCAGTATAATTTCATAGAGACATGGATTTCTATTAGATTATTTGGATTCTATGCCAACAAAAAACGGTTGCAATTCTCTACTCTTTTATGGATGCACTTCATGTATACATCATGTTTTGCTCCATGAATTCCTTTTTGCATGTGCTGTGCGGGGATGTTGTGGATGTTGATGATGATTGTGTGCATCAGTTGATCAGAGCATAGAATATAAGTCGAGGCCTAATGCTATAATAGGCATTTATGTCTAGCAAACTGACCACAACCTAAATTGATGATCATTGTTGGCAGGGGTGATGACCTAAAATCGCTTTTTGCCCAACACTATAGCGTTTTTGATACACTGGCCATCGTTGGTATCAGTGGATACACTGATTCTCTTTTTCTCTCTCTTTGTCTAATGCCTGTGCAGTCTATATGTCTTTTTTATTCGAAACGCATTTTTATTCGTATTCTATTTGTGTCTATACTGTAGTGAACATTGAGTTAGACTAATATAACTAAGCGAACCATTTGGCTATGCGTGAGGATGTATGTCATTAATATTGGCTCAGCTCTGCCACAACACACTGAGCACTGAAACACCACTGGACTGAGCACTGGTACGTGTTCTCACCAGAAATGACTACTATTACTGATTTTTTTAGTTTAGCTCCAAAATGATAATTGCAGTCAAAAACTTCTTCTGAAGCGCCCCTTAATATGCATTTATGCAAAATTAACAATAAGTGCTCATAAACTGAAATTGGCTTCTATTCCATAACCAATAATTATTATTATATTCAGACACAACTCTAATTGTCAGACTCTCTGTGCTCTAAACTATAAAATAACAGAAATAAAAACTTCAATAAAGTTAAAACGCTTTTTAGAGGGTTTCACATGCATTCAACTCATTTCATTCATTTAATTCTCTATTAGATTGCAGTCTATTACATAATTTTGATCAAATCCATCTCCATTTCAATGCCTTTCTCTTTATATAAATGTTGAGACACAACAACTAATTCATGATTATATGATTCCTTTGCATAAATGCTAATTAAAGGGATTTTCTCTGTCTTTTATTTTTAAAAATTTTTCAATAGCTTTAGGCAATTAATGTTAATCAGTTGTGCCAAATGTGATGCTTACGACTCTTATCTGCCTTCACTTTAAATATGACTATCTATACCACAATCTATAACACTGTTTAACATAACAACACAAATAATCCGAGACATTCTTTAAAATTCTAAATTTTCTTTTAATCCCATAAATAACATGCGTTAAAAAGAAATAGTAATTTATTTTTTTCAATTCCGACCAATTAATCAATAAAAATTCATTTAACTAATCAATCATTTTTCTCTCATTTATTTATTCATTTATTCAAATTGTTTTCCATATATTATGTATAAAAGCAGACAAACAGACAGACATAACACAGATTTTCTCAGAACTAAATTAAATCATATTTCGAAGGCTTCATAAAATTTAATCTATTTAACACCTAAAGGAAAGCTTCTAAGCCCTAATATAAATACAATTTATGTTTGAATTAAAACAAAATTTATGTCACGGAAAGTGAAACACTATTTATTCAAATCAAAGCAAACAGTTTTTTAAAAGAGACAATTATACATTGTATTTCTGTTTTTAAATTATTTGCTTTTAATGTAAGTTATTTCATTTTAGCAATATACATTTTTGTTGATCTTATATCTATTTTTCTTTTCATTAATCGAGTAATAAAAGAAAGTAATTTATATTAAAGTTGTATTATATTGGATAATATTTTTCATCTGATTTGAAATCTATATCTGTTTTTTCTATAAGTGATCGTAAGTCACATTAAATATTGATTATTCGTTATTATATATGATATCCTTTTCCCAAAATTACAATATTTTCACCGCGAAGTCAAACACTTTCAGTTGTGAAAACATTTTCATTTCATTTCGTATACAATTTTTTTTGTCTTCAATTTATTTGTTGCATGTCTTGTGTGTGCCGTCAAAAAAACTTTTGCCTCAAATATTACGTAAAGCCATAGCTGTTGTATAATATGTTTTGCTTATGTCAAACGAAATTATGATAAATGATATTTTGATGAAATACATACGTATGTATACCACCGGCGAAACAATCGTTTGTATCAAATGATCATAAGTTGTTTTTGGTTAAAAATCGAAATTCCTTTTTGATTTAGTTTTTCCTTTCTTTTCCTTTTGTCTTATCTTTTGTTTTATTGTTTTTAAATGATTTTTTGCTTTTGTTTCATTCGTTGTCTTAAGGGATGAGTCATTATTTTAATCGTATCATTCGTTAAGAATATGATTTGTTAATTATCCGACTGTGAAAAGTATATTCTAATGTATTTTCTATTATAATAATGATTCAAAACTAGTCCAATAGTTTCTTTTCTTTTTTTCTTATAAATGTAAAAAAAATTCTTTTGAATAAATTAAAGTCAAATATAAGTTATATTTTTCAAGAAAAATGATTAAAAATGATATACAAAAGTAAATAACAATTTTGATGCCGTAATTACAAGTGTTGAATATCTGGTGCTGTAATTTGTCATCTATTGTTAGAATAACTAAATGAATATTAGAACCATTTAATCACAAGTCCTAACTATGCACAGTATATATACCTATCCCTCAACTGAATTATGATTTGCATATAAGTTAATCGACACAAAACTCCTTACATTAGAATTGTGTGCTTTTGTTTTACATTTTTCAATCATATATTCTTCTCTTCTTTGCTTTAATATACTTCTGTTGTGTAATATTCATGTCATAAGAGTTTACTTTTTCTATTGAATACTTAATTTGTTATTTTAACTTATCATGAGATGAATCGGTTCATACATTAGGTTTTCAATGCTATAGTCTCTCGCTTTAGAATTATCATAATTTTATGGAAAAAAATAAAAAAAAACAAATTTAATGTAAAATCATTTGAATTATTTTTTTTTTAATGTCCATCAATATTAATATTTAAGTTAAGATCTAATATGAAAGGAAACTATAAATTATAAAAATAGTTTTCATTATCAAAGTATTTAATACCTAATTTACAATTAATATTGTTTTTCATAACTTAAGTGTTGATAATTTTAACTACAATTTTAGATTAATTATTGTTAATTAATTATTAAGTAGTTTTTCAAAATTTAAATACATTTTAAGATATCATCACTTTTTCTTTTATATATTCAATAGTGTTTTAAATATGTTAAATGAAGTTATAAAAAATATTTAAATCAAAAAAATCAGTTTATTTAAATATATTTGATTCAATATTTTGCAATCCTTTACATAATATAGTCATTAAATATTTATTTGAATATCTAATAAAAGGCATTCAATTATAATAAATATGAAAATTTCATTCAGTTTTTTCTCCTAAATATTTTTCATTCATTGCTTTCTATAGTAATATTAATTTAAAACTTAATGCTTGAGTAAAACAAATTATAATTTATAAATAAGTTATTATTTTATAGTAAATATTTAATTCATTTATCTTTATTTGACAATCAAATTGAATTAGATTTTATTTGTATTAAAGCATTTAATTTTTAATTTATTTGATTAAGTGATTATTGAAATATGTTTTCTCTTTCATATAAAATGAGTTCAATTGACGACAAATTCATTTCTGATTGTTGTGCAAAAAAATGATTTGTCGTTCAAAAAACCATTAAAAATCAGAATCGATTGAAAAGTTTGTTCACTTATTTGTGTTATTTATTAATTTAGACATTATTTGTAAAATTAGGCGAATTTTCTTTTTCACTGTTGTCTATGGATGTGATTCGTAATGCATTTGCGACTGACCTGAGACTGTCTGTTGAAACGACTCAGACATGAATTATTTCAATCGCGTCTCAAAAGAGCAGAAAAGTTCTCTTTTCTAAAAATATTTGTTTTCCGATTCTTGTAATCGATTTATAATATAATATATGATTTATTTTTTCTTTTCATATATCTCTTAATAAGTTTATACGACATAAAAGTCAACTTCGAATTACTTAATGTCAGCAATTCCTCTGGTTCTCTATGTCTGATTCAATCCCTGTCCTTCTTTACTCTACTGTGTTGTGTATGTGAGTCGTGTGCCGACGACTTTAATTTCAATTCGATACAAGTTTTTAAAATTAGAGTCCATTTCGAAGTAGTCTGACATCAATTCCATTTTGTTTTTTCTATTGATTGGTATGTGTGCTCTTTGCTCTGTTATGATGGATGTGGGAGTTTGGGACTTGAAATTGCAGCCAAGTTTTGAACAAACATTTTCATCTCTAACATTCAGTTGTGGTTTACGAAAACTTTTTAAGCACTCACTCACACACTATCTCTTCTCTCTTTATCTCATTCTCTCTCTCTCTCTCTCTCTCTCTCTCTCTCTCTCTCCCTCCCTCTCTCTCTCAATCCATATCTTTTTCCCACTGTTCCCAATGGCTGTATATATGAAATACAGTTTTTATATTTTTATTATTATTTTTGTGTAATATTTTCTCTTATATTCTGTTGTGAGAAAAAAGTTATATAACATTAAAGTTAATGTTTAATTCGGTTTAGAGTAATAAAATTATAGAGAATAAGAAGAAAAATATTCAATTTATTTTAATATATTTTTTCTCCACTGATGAAAAACTATAAATAAAATAACAAAACTCGTCATTCAGTATAACTTTTAAGGCTTAAAAAATTGAATATAAAATATAAGATATTTTCTTTTATTTCTTCACAAAGTTTTTCTTTCTTTTTTTCTTCATTTTAAAGATCTTTTTCTATTTTTTGTTTTGTTTTTAGTTATGTTTAGAAAACAAGAATTATTCCGACTTTGGTTTTGCTTAAAGTAAATGAATAAAAGTTTTTGTTGTGTTTTTTATACCCATTAATAATAATGAGAATTAAATTAACTGTAAAAAAAACTTTAAGCATTTGAGGATTGTATGAGAGATATGCAAGACATACAAAGAGAGGAGAAAAGGGGCGAAGTAAAATAGGTGAATATCTTGTTCCATAAGGTAAGGGAATTGGGATAAAAATAGATCATTTCTTTTTGTGGACAATATACAGGTACTTATGTTACAAAATTGATAATTTTCTAGTGAATGAAAACCTTTTTTAATACTAATAAAAGAATGAATACTAAATTTCTGTAAATCTAAAGAATATTTAGTGTATATTCGTATATTCCCTGAGCATATCTGGTTTGTATAAAACAAACTTTATTTTAACGTTTAAGGGATTTTATGTTATTATGAAAATACTTCCCAATATTTATTAACTTACAGTAAATGTAATATTTTATGAGCACTTACTTTAAAAGAACACCTATTTTGCAAAATAATTAAATACAGTATAAATCGATTCTCTCTCTCTCTCTCTCTCTCTCTCTCTCTCTCTCTCTCTCTCTCTCTCTCTCTCTCCGCTCTTCTCAATTTCACTCAATCTTTTAGGTGTTTTATATGAAAAAATATCTACAAATATAATACTAATGCACCGAATTTACACTACGATAGTGAGTGTAACTTAAGAAAGTGCTGAAACCCATTAGAAATACTGAACATATAGCTCGACGTTTTTTTCTACTACTACAAGAATTTGATGTTACAGAATGTAAGGGGTGATAAATTTTATATGACTACTGAAGGCTTAAAACTTTATATGACTTAAAAAAGAGAAGAATTTTTATTCTAAAAAATAAAATCTCAACCAAAACGAAACGAGACCTCAGATTTTGATTCAAAAATATACTTATAATGAGAACAAATAGGTTAGAAAATAGAGTAAATAAATTATTTTTATTTATAGGTAAATAATATATTAACGCAACAGTTATTCAGAGAATTTTTTCCTTAAAGTAAAAAAAAAAGTTATTTTTATTGCTCTCCTATTATGTAATTCTTTTCTTTGACTTGAATTGTGTGCAAAAGATTTTTTCCGTTCCTTTTTTTATTTTGAGGTAAAGAACAGCACAATAAATACTTGAATACACACAACACTAAAAGTATATGAGTTTTATTATTAGATGAGAATTTCATCAAATTGTATACTCTTTAGGACACAATAGAAAGAGAAGAAAAAAATTGATTCCTACCTAACAATGAAATCCGCCGCTGCATTCCTATTAGTGGAACTGGTCTTCGTCTCAGTATTGCCACTATTGTTGACGTTTTGCAAATAGTAGCGGACATTGTTCTCTAAATAAGCCTTTGCCGCTATTTCCAAATGTGACGACTGATGGTTATGGTTATGGTGTTGTTGTTGCTGTTGCTGGGAATGGGACTGCGATTGAGACCAATCTACCATCGCTTAGGAAAGCCATTAAAGAATAAAAGAAATATAAATATATATATAAATAATAATTTAAAAGAATAACCATTATTACAGTAATGTCAAACAATATGACAATACATGACTTTTTAGCACAATTAGACACGAAATGAGTACCAAAAAAAAGAAAAATTTATCCGTTATTATAAATGTGATTCAAAATTATTGGTTTACTTCGGAATTATATTTAATATTTAACAAAATATATTTTTGGTTCTCTCGATTGCATTCTATGTTATTCTTGTCTTTTTTGGGATTAAATCTTTAGGGAGTCATCAAAATTGATAATCGCGTCAAATGTTTTTAAACACACGATTGCGTGTCTAATAATTTTATTTTTCTGTCAGAATATTCTGTAAAAAATATTTCGTTCATTCTTTCACTACTCATAGCAATATTTTTAGCTCAACCTATTCGGCAATTATTCAAAAATCATATCGTTTTAGAATTTGTCATTCATTTGATTGAAAAATAGTTTTTGGGTGCAAATCAACTATTAATATAATATAAGAGCATAAATGCAATTAATTAAGTTAATTGGATTACATTTGGAAAATATATTTAAATAAAAATTCTAAACATTTAACTCAATTTAAATAAATAAATAAATGATTTTGATTTTTGTTTTTGCATATTATATAATATAACGTTTAACTGAATCATAAAATTAATTGCAATGTATTGTTAATGTGATAAAAGGCAATCGAATGTAATAAATATTTTAATGATTTTATTCGCGAAATTTAGAGCAAATGCAGACTAAGGGTTAGACAAAAGCCATAAAAACATAGCATAAAATGGACTTTTCATTTAATGTTATTATATCAATGGTGTAGAAGAAATCTGTACAAAAATATATATTATATATAAAAAGTTTTATGAATTATATTTGGAGTCGAAGATAGACTATAAATACTGTTTATATTGGTATAGATAGGATGAGATACATACGAGTGCTGAACAAGAAATGGGGCCAATATGTGATGTGTTATGATAGGGCATTCAGACGTAAAGAAATGGGGATCAGATCGGAATGAAGAATAAGAAGAATAAAGCAGAAGAAGGCATAGGAGAGGAACGTAACCACAAAATGCGTGCGAACATGATTTATACACTCCATTCGATTTATATATAAGAATGTGAATCAAAAGTGAGAGAAAATGCGAGTAAAGAGTGAGAAAAGAAATCATCGGAAAAAAATTTGACCGAAAAAATGATTGCGAGTAACAAATGAGTTGAAGGAAAACATAAGTTTTGATATACTTTTTGTTCACAAATAGATTGACAATAAAAATGTGTTGTGGCGTAAAAATTAATATTATATCCAAAAGAAGGCTATATTTTTAAATATATGGTCCTCTTTAGAGATATTCTCTATTATAATATATGTCTTATATTTTTAGAGTTATTTTAAAAGCAATCCAAACGGAATCTATTGAGAGACACAGTTTTCCGCATCATTTCATTCTAAGCTATTCTATTCTTCTTTTCAGTTTCTCATTCAGAGAATTGAGACAAAATAAAACAAAAAATTCAAATTTACAAAACTTCAATATCAATAAATAAATAGATTGTAGATTCTGTTTATACATACAATTCCTTCCGCTCTCTTTTGGATCATTAGAATTCGGGACTACTATAATAGTACCCGATATTATTGATAACATTTGTTATGAAAATATATTCAATAAAATGTTCAATAAGTTTAATAATTTTTTTCTCTCAAAACTATATCTTATAAATGATAAAAGCTTCACCTTTTTTCAGGCAATTTATACAAATTTTATATATTATATAAAATAAAGAATTGTTATAAAATACTAACCCATTGAAAGAGAAAATTATAACCAATTAGTAGAATAATTGATGAGTGGATTGGAGGCCGAAATGGGGCAAAACATATGCCAAAAGAGTATTACATTTAAAATTATAATTTCAAAGCAAACAATTCTTTGATAGACATGAGTCCAAAGTGTGTGTGGAGTGAGAGAGCAATTGAATCCGAAACGAACCAAAACGAGTAGAGAATATCAATTATTCTGATTGAAAATAATTAAAATATACGATAATTCATATAATAGTTCACATGAATTGCGGTTCAATTCTTATACTATTCTTTGAGATCAAAACTATTTATTCATAATTAATAAAAGAATTACTCATTTCTTTTAAATAATAATAATAAGAAAAGTTTTCAATGAATAGCACATTATTTCTTCTTTCCATTCATGCATTTCTTGTAACATAGAGTACAACAGAAAAGAAAAACTTCTGTTTAGTTGAATGTTATTTTTTGTTTGATAGTAGTGTAGAATATATTCTACTGTATATGTGAAGCACACAAATCAAACTGCAAACCGAGTGATACTATGTATGTGTATGTGTTTGGAGCTGACATAACACGATTCACTTCTCGCAGTCGATCTCTTTTGCTACGGTTCGCTAAGAGATGAATGTAAAGCCCATAGAATGAGAGTATAGATTGTGGAGTAAAACTCGAATAATGTGCACTTTTATAACTTGGAGAGCATGTGCACTGTGGCCAATGTGTGCACCAATTTTTCTATTGCTATGCAATCACATACACACACACTGTTCTACTTTGTATATAAGAATCATTGAAATCTTTTTCAAGAATTAACTTTTATTTAATAATTAACTCATTTATTAATTACAAACATATTGTTATGATTTCATGTTTTTCTTTATTTATTCAATGATTGATAAGAAGAACATTCAAATACATTATATGTTTGTTATACTAATAGATGGAATGAAAAGAATATTTAAATATTTTTACAGAATATTATTATTACAAACGATTTAATATAAGAATTACTGTTATTCTAATATGACTTTTATTCATATAATTTATGTATTAATATAAAGTTCAAGTCTTGCATAGCCTATCACTGCCAGAGCATTGCAAATCTTTGTGGTAGAGTCTGATCACGAATAGGATAACTCAAACTGTGACTTAACTGACTTTACTCTACGTATAAGTTATTCTGTATCGCAATACTACTGAACACCACTGTCTCTCTACTGTTCAAAATTTTTGTGGTAATGTAGGCTTTTTAGAGAATAAATTCAGTATAAAATAGAATTATGATTCAATACAATTCTGCCTTTGATGCTTCTGCACAGTTATCCCTAATTTAATATTTTATTTTATTCAAAAAGAGGAGAAAACTTTTTTCCGTTTTCTTGTATTCAATTCTCTTTCTATGTCTTAGTTTTGTGTTATTTGTGGCGAAATTGCAAATCAATGATACGTTCATTCGAATAGATTCGATCAAAATGTAATATAAGACAAACAATGTCTGTAATATCGAAAAACTTATTTTCTAATAAAGAATGTCAACAATAATACCAAAAGGTTTGTTCAACTCCTTAAGACGTTAGTGACAGTCGCACAACACAACCGATTCTTCTTATATTCAATACTTGTATTTAATTCGAAACCAGAATTAAGTCAATCAAATCTATGGCCAAATAAAGCGAATTAACTTTTCATTAGAATAATGGAATCCATTGGCAAAGACATATGGATTTTATAGGGAAAACGAGAAAATAAAATAATATATTTATTGATTGCATTTCAAAGTGAGTTTCCATTTCACGACCAAATCAAAGGAATGTCATTTCATTTTAGTATTTCATAAATTATAAGTTTCCAACCGTTACTGTTAATCAATTCTGGTGTCAGTCTCTCGTTAACATCCCATCAACTTATGAATATAGAATATATTGATTTCTGGGGGTCACCAAACTCTATATGTGCTCCGAGTATATGAGAGTTAACTACAGGAGAGGGAGAGCCCTATTACGAGTGTGTGAGTGTGTGATAAATATGAGAGAGAGAGAGAGAGAGAGAGAGAGAGAGAGAGAGAGAGAACGGAGAGAGAGAGAACGGAGAGAGAGAGAGAACGGAGAGAGAGAGAACGGAGAGAGAGAGAGAGAACGGAGAGAGAGAGAGAGAGAGAACGGTTATGAGATTATGAGAGGAGTAATGCAAAGTCAATTCGCATATCATAGAGAATGGTATAGAGCGGCAACTTTTGCGTTGATATGAACCTGGAGTACATGTATGGCATTACTAATACAAAAGAATGGAGAATCAGAACATATACCCTATGATCATGTCGTACACCAATTGAGCAAAACTGAGTGCACAATACTGTAGTCTCTCATTATATGGGATCGTATTGTCTGTCATACATATAAAGATTCCTATTATGAATAAATGGCACATCTGTTCGCTATTAACTCAGTTATTGTTTTTTTTCATTTATAACTTTTTTGAATTTTTATAATTAAAATAATCTGAATTTTTCTAAAATGAATTATAATTTTATTTTCGTTGCAATAATTTTTTAAATCCCACTTTTGCTCATTTGCTCTCTTTTTATATAATTCTCTAAAAGAGTTGATGAGATTTATATCGCAAGCGTAAAGAATTAGAACATTTCACGTGTTGTTCTCTTTATTTATGTATTTTTGGCTCTCAATTGGATTATTTAATCTGAGCCTCGAGTGGAAGAAAAGCTAAAAATTTCATTTTTTCTCACTTTTGGTTTAAAAAATATTATAAATTACAGAAATCTGAATACACTTTCAAATATAGAGAAATAAAATTTGATCCTTTATTCCTATTATAGCAGTTCATATCGAGTCATATCCATAGAGAATATTAAATTCCAAAATATTTTAAAGATTTTCAAAAATAAACACAAATATTTCGACACTTCTTAAAAAATAAGTCTGAAATAAAACTTCTGTTTACATACATTTAAGACGACTGTTGACAAAGTGAGGACCAAAGAGGACAAATGGCTTAAATTCTAAGAATAAAGTTTCTATCTTTAAAAATTCTATACAACAGAATATTATTTATAGAAATTTTACGCTAAATTTTATTAATACACTCTGATCTCAATCGGGGCTAAAATTTCATTCATTCATCCATTCATCCAAACAGAGTCTAAAAGCCTAACTTTAACTCTATATATAAGTTATGTATAACTATTGACTTTAGTCTAAAAGGAGTAGAAGTATTCCGTGAAAAAGCAATTTATTAAACTATACACAGCAGTAAAAAAGGACCAAAAACTTTAATTGATGTGATGATAGGTCTGACGTGTGATTCTTCAGTGAAAAAACAACGTGAACACAACAACAATGTATTGTCACAACAAATTCACAGTTATTTTCACTAATAGACTGGTATATGGCATACACTTGTATAAGTAATAGTGCACTTGTATATTGTGCTGTACATAAGCGGCTGAGTTCTCTCTCTTTCCTAATCAAATTAATTGGTTGTGTTGCTGATGACAACACAAGACCCGTAATAAAATTGATATCAATTTCTGGAGTCAACCCCTAACTAAAACTCCTTACAGTTTGTCTCTTCTTCTACTGACAAAACTAAGTGTTTTCATAAAACAGATTCAAATTATTTATGTAAATAAACAATTAGAGACAGTTTGTTCTCCACTAACTCTATTAATAGAAGACAGTATTATTAGAAGAGAATAAGTTTTTTTCTTAAGCTTTTATATATAAAAGTATTTGTTTTTTAACGACAGTCTATCTAATTATTGTTATTCTTGAAATTGGGGTTTATTTTTCTATTATTCAAAATACTTGAATATATCGGTTAAATAATCAATAAATTCAATGCTAAGAAACATTTTTATGACTAAATTAGAAGAAGTTTTTTTTCTTTATTTTTATTTGCATTCAGTTTATTGTAAAAGTTTGATGACTTGAATGCTGTGAAGAAAAAGTGCAAATATATTCAGGAGAGGAGAGGAATAAAGAAGAAAAATTGATTTTTAAGCAAAATATAAGCAAAAAATGTTTAGTTAAGTTAAAGTTATATATTATTGTTATTATTGTAATGCACTTTAAGTTAAACTCTGAAATTACACGTTTAAAAATGCAAATTTTCTTCTACTAAACACTGAAAGACATAACTACCGGCGCAAAGATATGGCACAACTTTAGAAGGCATGGAAGCATTAACAATGATTAAATTTTTGGCATTAAACCTACTAAATCTTTAGCATAAAGAACTAGAACTAGCACTGGGGAGGGGAGGGGAGGGGAGAGGAGAGGAGAGAGAGAGAGAGAGAGAGAGAGAGAGAATGTTTTAGTTTTGGAGAATGAGTCAGAAATTTAGATGAGATGTGTTGTGTTGTTGTTGAGTAAGTTATCGCACAAATAAAGAGAGAATATGTTATAGAACTGGAAGACTGAGACTAACGGAACTACCAGTCAGTCTCTCAATGAGTTTAGGGCTCGAGATTTGAGCGTTTATTTCTGTAGGTTTTACTCCATAAGTAGTGAGCGATAAAGAATTTTATGGCCGTGTTTTGTATGCCATCAGAGTGTGGCACATGAAGTACGCCATTAACGCCAGTTGGCATCCATTCGATCAGTTCTGTAGCCCAACTGTAATCACTTCACAAAAATTTGGTCTCTCTTTGCATGTGATATGCATTAAAAGGATCTCTTCTATAGATTTAATTATCACATCAGTCCATAAGCCAATTGTGTGCACTCTATATGTGCTCCACTGGTTTGCATCAATTATATCAATTCAAAAGGCGGTAAAGTTTCACAATTATTCTGAACAACAAAATAGGACCTGATTTTCGTCAGTGAACCACAAATTATTGTCGAGGGGTTTCTCATCCCTCTTACATATGATCGGACACTTAAATATATTACATGTGTTCTCTCTATCGAGTGATTTGTAGATTATTTTGTTTGATCTGATATTCTAAATGATAAACAAAATTAGATATATTTTTCAATTTTTATCTTTTCGTATCTCTAATTACGTTAAGTAATAATAATTTTGCATTAATTTAATGCTTCGAAAAACAGACGAATATATTCTCTTTTATTTTATGAATGAATATAATTGTGAAAAGTTTCACATATTTTTACAGTATATCCAAAAGAATATGATCTGCAATAGAGTCTGCAGAGTCTGGAGCCCTGAGTTAGTGGAGTTGTGGCGCACATATGAAATTGATTAGGATTTATTCGCCCATTTATTTCTTCTCCATTTGATGCAATCATAACCGCATTTATGAGTTTCTCTGTTCGGCCAAAAAGATGGTATATTTGATAAATAAATAGCAATTGTGCTAACAATACATCTTCTCTTAACCGGAAATGTTAATCCTTATCATAGCTGCGCCTCTCGAGTATATAATTACTGGCTCTCAGCCATCATTACTCCAGCTCTTAATCTATTGTAACTGTTTTTGGTCTAAATAAATAACAACTGAAAAGGAATAATAGAATTTTTATGTTTTCACAAAAAAACTGTATTTCTTTTCATTGTATATAAATTTTGTTGTAATCTATGGAAACACATGAGAAGTCACAGAATAGAAATCATAGATTCAGAACATAAACGGCAAGAGTTAGAGATAGAAAAGGAGAGAACGAGAAGAAAAAATATTATTTCCAATTCTCTATAGTATTGTGTGAAATATTATCTAAGATATTGAAAAACTAAGAAAAAGTAGAATTTTTCACTTATTATTTCTGAACACATTCTTATACTTTCTATGAAGAAATATTCTGATCACTGTTTGAATGAAGAAAAACTAACACTTAAATCTTTATTGTCGTTACTTCAACTGTAAAATACCCCTATTTTTTGCTGGAAATAAGAGACACACAGTTTTAAAAAGATTTGTTCGGTTTGTTATTGAGATAACATGAATTCATAGATAGCTAAAAGGAGGGGTGACCAAGCTCGGAATTTCGAAGAGGGTCTCCACAGAGCAGGATTATTCATCAATATCCTATCGGCCTAATAAGCAGTTTAAATTTAAGTCAAAATGACGATTTTTCTCGTTAAAATTGGGTTTTGACCAAAAAAATCGGTTTTTGGGTTAAAAAACTGGTAAATTTAGATTATAACAGATTTAAGGCAAAGAAACTATTTGCTATTTGGAAAAAAATTCCCTTGATCATTATAGAATCTTGAATTTTCCAAAATTTTTGAAATGGAATTTTATCTAACTTATATCCATCCCTTGGTCACCCCTAGCTAAAAGTCTTATGAAAAGTTGTAAAAAAAGTTTTTCCCTTCAAAATATTTTATTTCAGAGTCTTATCTAAATGTTTACAGAAATTCTCTTTTAGTATTTTAGTTAAATAAAAGTTTAGAATAGTGAATGATTTTGACCTTTGAATGGAATTATCAATTTTTTAAATTCAATTTTATGATAATTAAGTGAATAATTATTGTCTGTTCGTTCTAAAGCCGACAGTTTGTAATTTTTCATTTGATATCTAGCTATTGAAATAGCAATTAGGTTAACAGCCAGTCCTTGAATTAATTTGGGCCCAACTTTAGAATAGTTCAGAGTCTAAATTCTATTCCAATTAATAACCTCTGTGTGCATATTATGTGAAGTAATATTCAGAAATGCAAATAAACTAAACTAATATTGATTTAAATTACCGGTGAGCGAAAGAAGTAGATTAATATTGATTTCAATTGATTGCAGATATAAACTGTTTTACATCTATTATAATAGAAGTTATATAATAATTACAGTCAGAAACAGTTTAGACTGAATTGTATATGATAAATTACATTTAAACAAGATTAACCTAAGACTTTTAATATACAAATATAATAGTCAAAATTTTATCATGTAGAATAAGATCGATTTAAGCACACTTTATGATAATTTCGAACTTCTCTTTATTTTAAGAAATCTTTCTTAATTCTTCTGGATTGATGAATCTGGATCTGGAAGATGTCTGGTTTAAATTATTATCGCTTTGGAAACCCATTTATACCCCGAACTCATTTAATATTGTTTATCAGCTAGTATTACCACATAGGCCGGTATATTTAAACACCACGTTAATTGTGTTAATCACATAAAATATTCTAACAGATATGGCCCAATAATATTCTAGTGCTTGATAAAAAAATACATATGAAATATTGTCCAGCGCTTTCTAACCACCCAGTTGCCTCCCAGTAGTAATCGTCGTTTATCAGTGAAATACCAAATTCTTTCTTTTTCGAACTATTTTTTTCAAATACCCTTAATGTGGAACCATATTAATTGGACGAAATTAATTCAACAAAAATTGATTGAACAAAATCCATTTGAACAAAAAAAATCTCGGTGCCTCCCCCCCCCCCAAAAGGGATGTACCGGCTATTTTATGTCAAATTTTTCTGCATTTTGTTATCAAAAAACTGATCTAAAAAAGCCCGGTACATCTTTTTGGGGGAGTGTACCGGGCTTTTTTGGTCAATCAGTAATGTGATAACAAAATGAAGAAAAATTGGACATAGAAAAGCCCGGTACATCCCTTTGGGGGGGGGGGGGTGTACTGGTGTACTGGGCTTATTTTTGTTCGAATGGATTTCGT
>JAQFXN010000032.1:0-37668 GCA_034693365.1 Liacarus xylariae | reverse complement strand
CAATCCCTTTTTAGGGGGACCTTCTCCCTGCACAACCGGGGATTTCAACCCAGCCAGGGATCACTGCTTCACTCAGATGTATGACGAGGATGTGTCACAGATTTAAGAGAACACACATGGGCCCTCCGTACAGCGAGGCTCGTGGCGATAGCTGATCGCATACTACCAATTGACGAGTCTTGGTTTGGGTCCGTGTTCATCTTGCCCCACCCCAGGCCCAACAAACTAAACTCAGAGAGAAAGAATGCTCACCCGAGGCAGGCTTCGAACTCACTACTCTGTTGCCTATTAAGCAGAGATATGGCCGTTAGTCCACCCGGCCACACTCCCAGAGCTCTGGGAGTGAGTATATAGATTCGTTTTCAGTCACCTCCCACCGCCACCATCATGTGGGATGTGAACCTATGATAGTCCCATGGAAGTTGATCGCATGAGATCCTGGCACTTATGATAATCTTATAGGATGGGAACCTAAGGTATTCTTATGGAAGTTGATCGAATTGGAGAGGAACCTATGATAATCCTATGGGGTGGGAGCCTCCAATGCAATGAGAACCTATGATAATGCTATAGAACGGGAACATGTGATAATTCTATGGATTGAGAGTCTCCTATGGGAGATAACCTATAATAATTCTATGGGATAAGAACTTATGATAATGCAAAGAGATGGGAGTCTCCATTGAGATGGAAACCTGACAATACAATGGAAGTGGAACAATTTGGATGGGGGCATACAATATTCCAATGGATCAAAAACAAATGCTTAGGACTTTATATACAATGATTGGGAATGGAAAACAATGGGAAACAAAACTATGGGTCTCTAATGTAAAACTATGCTTTGAGATGTTATTCAAATTGTCTATTCATTTGAATATTGAAATGACAGGAATTAAGGACCAATTTTTTGGAAATATTTACAAAAATTAAGCTAAAATTCAAGCAGATATTTATAAGAAATATAGTTGACAACAAAATTATTTATTTAAATTTATAATCATCAAGAGATTTTACTGAAGTTTGGATATGTGACATAGTCTATGGTACTTTTAAAGTCTAAACTTGAGCAACTATAAATATTATAATTATTTCATATAATCACTTGTTTTAGCTTAATCTCATGCAAGTATTTCCAAAAATTTGTAAATTACTTGATTTCAATCAACGATTTTTGTTACTTTAATAGAGAAATAAATCATTCAATGAATGCGTTTAATATTCCTTTCTATCAAATGTTTAAACTCTAAATGATTAAATCAATTATCTGTATATATGATTAAATCAATTATCTGTATATATGATTAAATCAATTATCTGTATATATGATTAAATCAATTATCTGTATATAAAGCTAACAATTATTATTCTGAATAAGCATTTCTTAATTAATTGCTTTTCGATATCGATTTCATTCTTATCTGTATTCAAGAAAATATTTCCATTTTTTCGTTGTTTTTGAGAATTTTTTGTGAAGAAAACAAATGTTGAGTAAACATAATATAAGAAATAGAAAATAAAAAATGTTGTATTTCTAAACACAAGCAAAAAAGCAAAAATAAAAGTGCACTCAACAGGACATGAGGGGAATGAGTTTAGGAATGCAAACTGCGAACTGGGCTACTGGTGCTCCAATCCAGCAATTCATTGATAACGGAAAATAGGAAAAAATTAAGAGAAAAGCCACTTCTCTTTCATCGATGGAGTTTGAGTTCGATCACGACTCCAGATGTTGTTTCTGTTCTCATCTGATTCTCGATTTATTTAAATGCAATCCTATATAAATGTTTTTGGACGTCAGACAGGGATCGGACACACAATGAATAGCCCCTTCTCTTTGTGTTGTATCAAAACTTTTAGTTGCGATTCAACTCAATCTAAAAGATTAGAGAAAATTTTCTAACATTAAGAGTGGAGAGAATGGAGCCTCAAATTGATGGTCACTTCTTTGTTCAATACTCATAACAGTATTGCGTCGTTTGAAGCGTATAGTTGTAAATGCTGTAAATGGACGGACACACTGGTCTACACCCACCCCCTCAAGACATAGTTTATAAGAATTGAACTTTTCTTAATGTTTAGATTCAAAGGGAATGCAAAGATGACCCTGAAATCAAAACCTGGGGGCAGTTCAGCCCCTCATGGCATCCATGGTAGAGGAGTAGAGGAAAGGGAGAAATAGAACGGTCAGTGCGTTTGAGGCAATCGCCACCAAATACTTTACTTCCCATTCGTTGTTAAGTAAAGTCAAATTCAAGAAAAGGCAAAGTTATCGGTTGGAGAGGGGAAGGAATGGAATCATCTATAAGTTATGCTATATATAAGGCAATGAATGTATGGCAATGTATAGAGAAATTGCAAACATTTTAGGCATAAACTGGCCGTTCGTTGCGATCGAAATAGAATCGCAAAACTCAGGCAAACGGCAGCTGTGCTTCACTTATATTGGTTTCGCTTCCAAAGGGGAAACAACTGATCAAAAATGAATGCAAAGAAGAGACCAAAAGAACAGAACAGCCAAAGAGATGGCAAGAAATGCAAAAATGCACAGTCATATAGTGCCCGTTCCCTGATTTATAGCTCAAGATTAGTACAAATGTTAGTCTCACTACTCAGTCCTCAATACAAACGCTATATTTAGAACTACTTTTGATTATTTTCTACTCAAATCAATGCATACAAACATACAAAACGTCTATTATATTATCAAACATTAGATTCTATATTATTAAACACTAAATATCTTAAAGTTAACAAATTGTTTGCAATCAAATAAAAAAATAGTTTCTTTGCAATCATTTAATAAGATTTAACTTATTTTATGAACAAAAGTTAGTTAAGAAAGTCAACGGCTTTTGCGTAAACGATAAAAAATTATATATATATTCAAACCATAACTTATTCATTCACTTCATTGACAATTCGATAAAATTAAATACAAAAGAAAGTTTTCTATTCTTAACGTCGTTTCCGTTCTTATGATAAACGCCTATATTTGCTCGAAATGTGAATTAAAGGTTGAGTTCTCCATAACTTATGAATTATTGATATGTTTTTTTCAAGGATTACACCATAACTTACATAACATAACTACAGAGAGGCAATAGGAAGGGTTCGAGTTGTAAAAGATAAGGCCATATATTGTGGCGCAAAGAAAGGTCTCTCCATTTGGGACAACAATGAACCTGAAAGGCAAAACTCTCCTGAAGTCCACTTTATAGGCATAGGTCAGCTCAGGCATAAGGGTTGGTCACATCTGACAGTTATGCCCAACACATGCAACACAACTATCATTTATTGACTCCATTCTTATTCCCCTTATTTTTCTCATAAAAAAAGAATTATTTTAGTCCTCTATTTCTCCCTGAGCACAGATTTTTCATTCCCACGATATGACCTCAACTCTAAGGATATCAAAACTGTCGAGAATTTAAATCGATTCTCAAATATTCTTAACCCATAATAACAAACATTTCTTTTTGTCGAATTTATATTTAGAACGGAAAGCAAATATGATTGCAAACAAATTACTACTAAATCAAAGTTTTACTATTTTCTGATTCTTTCAATTCATTAGATTTTTTTATATACGATTTAAAATATATTGAATAATAGTTGAAATAAAATATATAAATTCAAAAGTATTAAACAAAAAATAAGACCATAAATGGTGTTATAATTGTTTAATTGATTCATAAGTTTAGCTAAATATTAGCCGTAATATACTGTAGTAAACAACATCTGGGCCTCTGATGTATTGTTTTACTACTGCAGCCAAACCTATGCACTCAACGCAAACTGTTATGTATGTTATGTTACTTTTCATATGGAGAAACATTGCGTTGTGTAGAGTGTCTTTCAAGATTGGGATGAAAGGAAGGCAGAGAGAGAGAGAGAGGCAGAGAGAGAGAGAGAGAGAGAGAGAGAGAGAGAGAGAGAGAGAGAGAGAGGCAGAGAGATGTTGGGCTCAGTTCACATTCAATAGGTTGAAGCGATGCAAATGTAAGTTCTGTCCATTCAATACTACCCCACACTCTCTTAAATAACTTGTTTTGCACTTATTTTCATCTAAAAATATCCTTAAAGATGTAAACTCCAGAAGATTGAGATATAGAGACGACATTAAAAATTATTGAAAAATTCTTACAAAAAAACTTTTTACAACTCAATAACGTGTTTGTGAGAACAGTCTATCAAAATACCCGACAATCTGATCATCACTTTTTCAAAGGCTTTCTAATCTTTAGAACAAAAATCTAGATTTTAAATACTTAGTGAAGAAAAACTATGAAAAATAGCCTGAAGTGAAACAAAGATCATTTTACTCGTCTCTTAAATGAATTTTTTACACGAAATGTTTTGCCGAATAAATAAAATTTTTGAAACATAGCATTAAATAAATTTAAACTTTTAGTTAATAGCAGTTAAACTAATACTAAATGTTTGTTCGAAAGTTTTGACTGAAAATGCAATAAAAGCGAGTGAAACCTAATTTGTTAATCACAAAAAATGTAATTTGAGGCACAAAAAGTTAATTTGTTAAGAATGAGAGATATAGAGAGGGGCACAACAGAGGGCTGATAGGTTTGGATGCACTGAATTCACTACATAACGGCTAATACACGATATGCTTAAGCCTTTCATATGGCCTTCCAGTCAACAGTAATAACTGTTTGGCCCATATGTTGAGAAATTAATGCATGGCTTGCATTGCAAGTAATACTTGGCCAGAGTTGAGGTCCACTTCAGAACGATCTCAATGAATGATTGAGAGAAAGAGGGAGAAGAGGAGAGTGAGAGAGAGAAGGAGAGGAAAAGAGAGAGAACTTTATACGTATGGTTGTTATGTTGGGCAGAGAGGCATCAATTTTCTTATTCGAGGATTAGTAGAGGGATGATAGTGTGGGGATCTATATATGATGGGGTGAATAAAAGTAAGGGAGGAGACACTCCCCTTTTTAGTGAGCAAGGATTTCCAGGAAAAGCATAGTCACTAAGAAATGGTAAAGTAGGAGCCCGTGAAAAGGCGCCGGCGATTGCAATTACAGAAAAGCAGTAATTCTTGTGCCATCACTTGAGCCAATCGAATGAGAGGGGAAGACAACACATCGAGATATCATCAAAGAAATACCGCATTACTATTCTAAAGGTATTGTCATAGAAAGAGGCATAAAATAAACTAACGATTCCCTGGCATTGGCCCCATTGGCCCCTTTTATTTTATAACTTTTCTGATTTTCATTAAAATGCATTAAAACATTTAATCTTTTTCCAACTGAAGGACAGCAACAAGTATTGAATCAAATTTATTTCATTTTCGACTCAAATTTATTCGACTCTTTAATAGTGAATTTGAGGCTTTGTCTCTCTTGTCTGTCCTCCTCTGCCCCTTCCCTCTCTTCTTCAATCACTTACTTAATCTAATAGTGATGTTAATGCGATCGTAAGTGAAAGTCAGACAAAAAATGAGCAAAAGCTTAGTTAATATTGAATTCATTAAATTTGTATAAAAGTCAATACGAAATACTAAATACTCGTTACATAACATAAGCCGAACGCATATTACGTTTCAGAGCAACACAAGTATTGGTAGCTTAAGAAGTAGTTTAACATTGCATTAAGAGTCGCGTGGCTTTCAATATACACCACTCAATAGAGAGTAGACTTCTAGCGATCGGAAGGCATTTTTTAGCAAATCTTTTTGACAACACATAACTTCTTTGTTAATACGCAGAGAAGAGGACAAAACGTGTCTACAGTATATACAACAGCAAAGTATTTGTGCACTGATTGTATACCAGTGTTGAGAATATGCCTCTAATATAGCTAACAAAGTGAACAAACACTCCCATAGAGAGTATGTGAGCACTGACTCCTCAAGTCAGTCCGTTAGTAGCATCTGATGCCTACGCCTCTAAGGTTTCTTTAGAGACCACGAAGAGATGCGGTAACTGAGAGGTCTGACAAGAAAATTGGTGGGTATGTCTAGTCATACTTCCTGGCCATACGTCCCAAATGTATTCTAGCAATGATATAATACTATAATTCATATCTTTTCAATGTGTTTGTAGTGCTTTCAATAACTAACGTAACTGTAAATTGCATTTCAATTGAATATTTAAATATATTTTCTATTAATTCTATTTTTTCTTATAAAAAAATATATATTTATATATCAATTTGTAATTTCATTTATGCAAAACTCAAATAACAATAAATAATAAATCAAAAAATTGTTGATTTATAAGAGAAGTAGAAAACATCATTAAGTCATTAATCAAAGCTAATTATCGAAGAATTATTAGTATAAAAACCATTGGGAATCAAATAATATGACAGAAATTGAATAATAGAAATACTGTAACTTCTGTTCGAATAAATAAAATTAAATTATATCTGTTTATTGAAAACTAATTTATTTTCAAGAATAGAGTAGAGAAGAGACCTGTAATCGAAATTGTTAATTGTATTCCACTATCATTTATATCCTCTAAAATGCATTGAATGACTGCATATAAAAGCATAAATCAATTAAATCATTCAAGTTTTTCAACTTAAAAATTTTATTGATTATATTTATAGAAGAGAATAATTGTAAATATTTATTTGAAAATTCCTGAGATTTCAATAACAAATCCCTGAACACTGGTTCAGAAATATTATCGCAGATTTTTATTTCATTTTCTCATAGCATTTATATCTATAATTTTAAGCCTTGGAGTCATCAAATTCGCCAATATTTTTAATATTACTTGTGTTCATTTGTAAGACTTTGTAATTTATTGCAATTTGAATTATAAAAAATTTAATGTAGAGATGATTTCTGGTTCAAAGACTCTACTAATGCTAACATGTATTGCAAACATTCACGTATTATGAATTGTTTTTATAATCAATTATTCGCATAAAAATTTTTGAATCAAAATTAATCTTTTTTTGTGACAAACTTTCGGTTAGATTTGAGAAGAACTAGAATTTAGATTCTTTAAGCCAATCAAGACATTTGATTGCAATCAGAATGTATTAATATATTGATAAGTATTTATGATAACTCAATATTTGCACGAATGAACTCTTAGAAATTCAAAAAATTGATTATTTAATTAATTAAATTATAAGTTAAATCGATGTAAATATAATTTTTGTTATTAACAATCAGTTAATTGTTAAATTAGAGATTTTCACGAATTCGAGTGCTTTCTTGATTTGTATCAAATGCTGATAAATATCTAAAATAATCGCAATTATAATTCAGAAATAAAATTATTAAAAAAAAGAAGAAATATTTTTCTTTAAATATAATGAATTTCGTGAATGAATAGATCAAGACATGAAGGAAAATGATAATTAAAAAAGATTATATTAGGAACAAAATAATTAATTAAATTCTAAATACTAAATCAAACTCCAGAAAAGTTTTGAAAAAAATTACTAAAAACTAAAATACAATTAAAGAAATTTTTTTAAATCTATAATTAATTATTAAAACATTGTATTGTTTTAATAATATATAGTTCTATATATGAATTATAAAAATATTAATGAGAAAATAAATGTATTTAGCATTTGCTCCCTTTTCTATGCCTCATATCATATTTCATTTCAAACCTTTATTTATATCCATTTAAATTAGAATTCGTTACGCTTTTAAAAGCATAACATCGAAAAAATTTATATCAATTGTAAAAATTTTTAACTCATTATAAGGTTTACTGAATTATAAATATAGTAATCGAACTATTTTTTTAATTTTTATTCAAATTCCTAAACTAATTATATATAAATAGAAACTATTGTAGAAAAGTTTTTTTACAATTCATTTAATTACTTATTTAATGAATAGATATTTCCGATAAATATTTTGAGAGAATATCTTTTTAAATAATGATTATTATAAGCGCTAATCGATTCGCTAACAATCAAAGCCATAAATAATGGATAGAGAAGTAGAGGTAATGACGTGTTTTAGACGATAATTTACTTTCGACAATAATGTCCATCCAATGTCTAATTAAGGTTTGGTCAGGATATGCAAAATATATGAAAAGGTCTGCCGTTTTGGCCGCTTATCCACTATTGACTATATGTTCGTTAATTTCATTTTTCTGCGTATTTTTCTCTAAACGCACGCAAACAAAACACAAATAACTTTAATATTTAAGAGAAAAACCCACAAAATTAGTAAAAATTTTCAAAACTGAACGGTCCGGAAAAGGGCGTATTTAAAGCGCTGGCATATGTTGGATAAATAAAACTGTCGCTAATATTATCATTACTTATGTCTTAACGTCATCTTCACTTTGGAAGTCATAATAAAAACAAAAAAACTAAAAAATAGAGAGAATTTTAATTCTATTTCTGGCGATTATTATAGCTTTCGATTAAGAATTAAGTTAAATAAGAATCGCATTAAAAATATTCTGCAAAACATTTACTTTAATAAGTGATGAGATTATGATTGAGTGAACAGAATTAGAGTTTTCTAAAAGAGAATCTCCTTTTGGCAAATCGAGACTTAAAGATGGATTAAATAAGCCTTTTATAGCATATATTGTTTAACATTAAAAGCGATCAAACATTTAAATTTAAAAAAATATATTAAATATATAAGAAATATTGATAATATGTTTATACCTTCACCCTTACCTCTTTTCTGCATAAAACTGAAGAGATCGTCGAGAAATTCTTTTCTCTTTGGGT
This sequence comes from Liacarus xylariae, assembly GCA_034693365.1. Taxonomy (NCBI): domain Eukaryota; kingdom Metazoa; phylum Arthropoda; class Arachnida; order Sarcoptiformes; family Liacaridae; genus Liacarus; species Liacarus xylariae. The sequence goes on along the minus strand of JAQFXN010000032.1, from coordinate 28,968 downwards.
CGTCACTCAATTCGTAGAGCTATTTAATGGAAAAATGAGAAAATATTTAATATAAATATTAAAACTATGAAAGAAAATAGTTTTTTTTCTAGAATTAGTCGTTATTATTATATTCTTAAAGAATGTAAATTATGGACATTTGGCGGACACGGCAGACATGCCGCGATTGATGAGATTTGCATTAATTTGACCTGGAGCATTAATTTATGTGAATGATTGCTATCATATTTCAAGTCCACAGATTTAAGAATAAATTAAACTTAAGATTACATTCACTTTATATTCAATAAATACATATATATATTGATATACTTTGTATACAATTTATTCGCTAATATTTCTATATGTCTTATTAAAATTTAAAAATAGAAATATTTTGATTAAAAACTATAATATTTAAGATATAATTTATTTAAGTGATCACTAAAATCGATCCATTTTCTTGAGTAATTTTTTTATATTTCCAAACATTCCTGAGTTTAAACAAAATGCATTGAATTATAATTATTTTCGATTCAAGTTTTTTTTGTAATAATAGAAAATGAATAGAATTACTATAAAAGTGGAGAATAATAATAATGTGTTGGATTAAAACAAAACGTGTGATATTTATCATCACTGAAACTAAGTTTCTCGTATTTGAGAATTTTTATAATTTATTATATCTTCTCTAGTATTTCAAGAGAAGAACCGGCAATGAAATGGATTTTTAGTCAGATATATATCTGAATACATTTGAAAGGAAATAGTAATCATGTGATGAGAATTAGAAAGAGAGATCATGTTATGGCTGAGCCATGAAAACGAGAAATACTATGACTTCTAAAACTAAAAATTAGCGACAGAATCGCTCAAAGTTTTAAGTTTGTCTCCGATTCTCGAATGACATTAATCTGAATTTAAGATTAGGTGTAGTTAAGACACAAGAATTTGATTTATGGAACAAAAATATTCTATAAAATGTTATCATTTCTGCAAAGCTTTTATATTCGCTTTTCATTGAACTTAGTTTCACAGAATCAGCTAAATATACAGTTTATAAAGATTTTACGTGAGTTTAACTCATTTCGCATGAATTTTAGTTCTCTTTTTTCTCTGTTTGCTGTCATTACCCGTCAGTTCTGTTGTTATAATTGGGTTTTCGATTATTACTCTTATATGGGGTGAGGATTTCATTGAGCACAAGGAAAGAAAATTATGGCTAATCTAGAATGGAGTTGAGGTTCTTTTTTCTCGGAATCGACTTAAACATAATCTGCACACAGAGTATAGAAGAGAACAACCGCACAGTTGGCCGGCATCTGGAGACCAGTGCACAGGCAGTACATTATGAAAGTGACACATTAGGCACTGGCAGGTAGTTATTGGCTCTGAATCAATGGCTTACTTTTGTTCGCAACTCATTTGAGAGTTTCATTAAATATATAGAATTTCAAATCACTTCTTAAATTTAATGGTTCGCCAAAATTCTAATAAATTTAAGTCTAAATTATAAATCTTAAGCTTTCAAAAACCGAATGAAAGCTTAAATAAACTGAAAATTAACAAAAATAAATTCGAAAATTTAAAGATTAATATTAAATCGCGTTTTACTTTAGAATTTAAATTAATTTTATTTCTGAGAATTGAATTTATTTTTATATATACCTTAACGTAGTTATTGTGTATATAAAAAGAAATTTCTAAAACAAAATTTTAGTTTCCAAACAAAATTGATTCGAATAATTCATATTCAAAGAGAAGAGAAGAAAAAAATTATTCAAAATCTTTGATCCGATTATCTAAAAAAATATCTGTAGAAACGATTGGTCTATAGTTATAGCCTGAGGGCAATTACATTCCGATCAGAGTTAGACCGAAACAACCCTTTTTTGTATGACTATTAAACTAAAACCTTCTTTTATTTTCATTTAAGTTCAGTTTTTAATTGGGAAATAATTTTCGTAGATATCGGTAGAGAAAAAAGAAGAGAATTTAATTGACGTTTTTGTTTGATTTGATGAATGTTTGAGTCAATAGATTGTTAGACTAACTAATAAAGTCTTGTATTTTATTTCAAATTCGAAATAAGAATGAATAATTTTTTTAAAAACTATTGCATTAAGAGTTTTTAGTATTTGATTACTTGATTTCAGCTTTAGCTAACTTAGGTTAACATTTACTTTACTCTTATAAATATTATTTCTGATATGTATGTTAGTCCAGTCAAAAGTCAAAACAATTTTTTAAATTAATAATAATTACAGCAAAAAATTTATGATCAAATGACTTAACCATTGAAACCATGATATAATAACAACGTATTAATAATATGTGAAAATAAATATTATTGTAAATCAATTGGATTTTATGGAAACATGTTTTACGGACAGAAAAATTATGGCATTCTTTTTGCAAAAATGTTTTTTGGATTTTTCTTTTATTTTTACACAAGTTATGAATTTCGGACGAATTTCTTCTGAGGGCTAGACTTTCATAGAGTCTGAGTATAATCTGAATTGAAAGTCATGTCATATGAAATAATTTCAGTCAAGCATAGAGAGAGTGAAGAGCGAAACATTTGACTGCATATAAACTTTCATTCATTTAGTTTTGAGCGGATGATCGTATCAAATAGTGTAGAAGTGTGCCTGTCCACGCGATACTCTATTAACTAATACTACCAGCACCGGCACCGGCCTGGCATCACTACTTGCACTACACATAGCATACATAACTACTATATATACATAACCTCTTCTAAATTCAGTTTGACTACTAAACAACAAGTTTAATAAAGTACCCGAACAGTAATTTATATGTTTGTAATTTTCTTTCTTTTAGCTATAATTTAATACTTATTTTTCTCCTCGTTTTTCTCGAGTAAATCAAAAGAAGAATTCATTTTTTGTCATAATTGTTGAATATTAATACGTAATCCATCTGTCAATTCATACGTTTTATCGCATTTCTTAATACTTTAAATATTAAAATAAAAAATATTTTCTAATGCTTTATATGTTTCCGAACAAAAATATTTCAGATATCTTTTGAATTATTTATGAAGTATTCATTCGTCGCATAAAATTAAGTCATTTGAGATTTATATAAAATTATTCTATTATTTAATTTCGATATAAATTTTCTAATTTATAGTTTGAATTAGATTTTTAGATTAGAGTATTTAAGAATTCATTAGATTTAAAATTTAATCTTTAACCTAAAAATATTGAAAGATTTTATTTATTTCTGGAAAATATATAAAATCAATTGAGCTATCATTTCATTAATCAGCTTTATATTTAATAGACCGAAGAATTCTTTTATTAATTGTTATTTTCTAAAACATTTAATGTTTTAAAGATTAATTAAAAATTGGAATTAATTAAATAGTTTTGAACTAAAATATTATCAGAATTAGATTAGATATTTACATAACATTTATGGTTGACTTAATTCAATTTACTAATAATTGAGATTCATTATCTCTTATTCTAAATTAAAACATTAAAATTTAACAAAATTAATTATTTTTAATGTTTCATCCAGGGATCATCAAGTTAAGCAAAAAGTTATTGAGAAAATCTTACAAAAGTCCTTAGGATATACAGTACTGTAGAATTAACATCTAGATGAAGTAGTTTTTGTTTTTGATAAATTGATTTAGCTATAAATTATAACTTACAATGCTTAAATAGATAATTATTTGAACAAAATCTATAATTAAGCCATGTCTACTTGGCTACCCCTATGTTTATCAATATTTCATTGTTCTAAATCAAATTATTGAAATAAAAATTCTTAAATGTTTTAAACAGTTTATCAGTTATTTATTCTAAAGGTGTTATTCAATTCTATTTACACAAATTTTAGTTTAATTTTTTAAATACTTATAGAATATCCTGAAAAAAATTTAATTCAAAAGAAATATTAAAAGAATTGCTTAAATAATGAAAGAAATATCGCAAATCTAATCTTGAAATCAAAAGAAAAACTTTGGAATTTATGAAAATATGATGAGTTTATTAAACTCTTTTTTAGTATTTAGAATTTTTATTATTCACATAAGCTTTTCCTCTAATCTTAAGTCAACTAAAGGAAAATCTAATTATTGAAAGTATTAGTCAAGATTTAAAAAATAATTAAAATCATTTCTGTTTGAAGAGAAAAAGTCTTTTATTCACAAAATTTATTTTTTGAATAAATCAAACTCAAAACTAGAGAGTTTTTGGAGAATAATATTCAATATTCTGTGGATTTTCATCTTTATGTCAAACTAATTTAGAATCCAGTTCATTTAATATAAGGCCCATATATGTTAGTGAATTTATCTTATTTTATATTTCAGTTCAATATAAAAAAAACAAAAGAAACAGTTACAGTACATTAGCTAAAATATTATACAAGTTATTAGTACGAGTCAAACAACTTATTTAAATTATATTAAGTCAAGTAATGAAATTGTGAAAAATGAAAATTTACTAAAATATAGGCATAAAATTAAAATTTTCTTTAATTCGAATATAAAAGTCTTAGATAATACACTACAAATAGTTATTCAAACAGGGTATATTCTCTTGCATAGAAATAATAAACTAGAAATGCCTAGATCATTCCCAAATTGATTATTTCAAAAAAGATCTGGTTTAAACTTTTAATTTTACAACAAGTGATGAAAATGAGTTCAATTCTTCTAGCATACCTATCAAATAATATAATAATCGATATTCAGGCTAAAATCACCTAAAGCTGCCCTAAACGAAAGTATTTTTCAATGTGAAAATGGTGCCTTTTCCTTTTATAAAATGAATGAAAAATCGAAGATTTTTGGAAAGTTACTTTGAACTAAGTCACTTCTTTTTGTATTTTGTTTATAAACTAACCAATTAATGTATTATTAAATTATATTGTAGTCCAAAATTCAATTTTATAAATCAAATATATAAAACAAAAATACTAAAAAATACTATCAAATGTAAAATAAATACATTAGGTTAAAGAATTTAAATCTGTTTCTGTTTTATTCCTTTGATGTTCATTTGAGATATTATATTTCAATTTTTAATTAGAATTAATAGCTGAAATACAGAGAAGCAATAAAGTAAACTCTCATTATTCAAAAAATTTCGAAATACTATTCATTTCTCTAATTTCAAATGAAACTCATATTGCCTTTAAAATTCTCTATAAAAATAGCACAGAAGTAGCAATTATTAACCATTTTATACAGAATTTTATTGTTAAATAATTCATACATTTTATTAAACTTATAGAAATATCAAAGATTAAAGTCAAGTGCGGAAAAATCCGAAATAGGTTTGATGAAAAATAATTTAAAATGTGATCAACATTTTTATACACTTTATATACTTCCAAAAACTACAATAAATTGTGCTAATTTGACAATAGTTCACGAACATTTATTTGATTCTATTCTGAATATTTCATCTTCATGATTTTTGTTATCAAAATATAGTTTGGACAAAATTTTTTTGTTTCTTTTTGATCCTATTTAATTTTAAAGCTTATATTGTAGTGCTATTACCATCAAAACGTGAATTCATACTCCGATTTAACAAAATAAATCAATTTTAATTTAGTTTAAAATTTAAAAATTTCTATCTACTTTAACCTATTAAAAAGCAGATTGTTTTCAGTTGAAATTTTTAATATTTTATGGAATCAGGAATAAATCTTAAAAATTGTCAACCAATGATAAATTCTAGAATCCGATTACAATTTATAATAAAGTATATGATAAAATTTAATTTTCTATTTAAAAACCTTTGGGTTATGTCCAGTGACCTAATCCATTATTATAGAAAACATTACATTGTTAATTAAAAAAAATAACATTTAATAAGTTTTCATAAGTTTAAGTTTCGATAATTATCATAACTTGGAATATTTTCTTATCTACTAATTTAAATACATTTAATAATTTATAATTTCTACAACATAGTAGATGATAATATTTGGACATAATCTGGTCATAAATAAAATTTTACAATATATAAATTTTTCCTTATTATTTTTACATTGAATTTTCCAATACTATTTCGACTATATTTACAATCCAACTTGTCTAAAAACCAAGAAATCATAGTTACAGCATTATGCACACAACTTATTCTCAGGCAACCCAACTTCAAAAAATGCCTTTCACCGATTCTTGAGCTTGCTTCCATTCTATAATTCTATGCCCTTAAACACATTCCGGATTTTTTCGCATTTGACTTTATATGAAAGACTCATAGAATTTCCTTTATAAAATACTCAAATTAAACCTAATTTACCAAAATATGTTGAAATAGTCAAAGATTTTCTTGAAAAAGTGAGTAAACATTTCATTGATTTTTATAAGAGTTTAATGAAAAGCAATAAAAAGCAAATTAATTCAAAATATAATATCAAAATAATCCTTAAAGTTCTGATGAATTCTGTGAACTAAAGATTGTGTTTAAGATATTGTGTTAAAGATATATGTTTAATGATTTCGAAACTTTTAAAAATTTTATTTGAATTCAAGACAAGTTTTTTCAAAGAAAAACATTTTATGATTTTTCTTATCTATTTCAGTGTTTTTTAATCGCTGTTATTAACCGATGAATGAGTGAAATATATAAAGATATCATTCAAACATGACTTCATAATTACAGCCGTTTGTTAAGTAAAATCACTCTATAATTATTGGGTTCCGAAATAATTTTCACAAAAATCCTAATCAATAAACAACTTTTTCAATCATTAGAATTACTGATACTCTAATGCCTATTCAAAATTTATTTAATTGATTTTCTTCTCTCATTGAAAAGATGTTAAATAATATGTATTTCTTTAATCAAAAATAATTTCAATGCGTTTTGTTTCGATATTTTAAAAATCATTTTTGTGAGATATGAAGCGAATCTCATAAATAAAATTCTGCTTAAAATCAATCGATTGAATAATTTTAAAGTTCAGTTCAGATTTGTATAAATTATTAAATATTTATTAAACTGATTGTTAATTTTGTTTGAAATAATCTCCGTTAATATCTATCATAAGTTTTTTAAATACAGAATTTTCGCACTCATTGCTCAACAGTCATGACTTCTTTCATGCTTTAACAAAAAACAGTTATGCAGTTATGTCTTATGTCGAGCACAACAGTTATGCCATTTCGAAGTCAAGTGAAAACAGAGCAATACGTCTGACAATGTTGTAAACTCTCGGAGTCTAACTGTGTTTGGTGTCACACAAAAGCACGTGTCGTCGAGACTTCATTCTCGGTTTTGTTTGTCGAGAGCCTCAGTGAGAGAGCAACTCATCCAATGCTAGTCTAAGAGTTGTGTATAAGAAAAGGTAGAGAAGAAAAGTAAAAGCGAGGACAACGTTGTGAATGTGATGCACACACACATAAGGGATGTCCTCAGGGCCACTGCACTGGTGCACACACACTAACAATAGAATTATCACCGTATCAATAATAATAAACACCGTTCCCTAACTATTATAACAATTCAAATACATTTTCCATAACTATATTACAGGTAAAGCACACAAATGGTTATAAATCATAAAAGTGTTATGAATACCATTTCCATTGAATTTAAAGCATTATTTTGTATAACTGTTTTGTTATTTACAACTCATTCATTGATAATAAGATTTATATTTTAGACACAATAAGTTTTACTTGATGGGAGGAGAGGGAGGGAAGGGGACGGGAGAGAGGTTTGTCTTAATTGTATTTTAATTTCTCTAACATTTATTTGTTTTATTATTCTTTATAGAAATAACATTTTCACTCATGTCTTCTCGCAATACAATGAGTGAGGCTTAAAATGATTAGTTTATTCTTACGATATATTTTGTTCATTCATTGCATTTACTCTGATATTCGTTGCGAACAGTAATCTCTAAATTACGCCGACTTTTCGTAATCTATTTTACATCTGGACTGTAAGGGAATTTGATGAGGGATATTGGGAAGACCTGTATAATGGAAGGCACGCGTCACAAATATAACACAACTGCACGCTATAGACAGCACAATTGGGTGGTGTAAGTGAGGCTGTTTTGTGCACACATTTGCCCAACATATGCACCACTATTTCCTAATACAGCATAATAGACAGCCAGGGAGGGAATGGGGAGAGAGGAGAACAGGAGAGAGAGAGAGATGGAGAGAGAGATGGGGAGAGAGAGAGAGAGAGAGAGAGAGAGTCTGTGAGTCTTTTTAGGAAAGTTTTTAGTGAAGATAAACCAAAAATAGATTAAATGTCTGTGCGATGAGAAGGAAAGACAGCAAATTCGAAATGAATAGTGACTTAAGTGATGGAAGTGAAGCAATAAATATTGGAAGAATTGTATGAAAAATAGATACAACAGGTATATGAATATTGTATTCAAATCGATATTATTCTACCAATTAAGCAAGGACATTCAGTTATTACTGCAGCTAATTAAGTCGTTAGGCTAAAATAGTTGAACAAAACATAATTTAGGGAATAATTAGCTCTAAAGTAGCTTTAAATAAAACTCAAGATATAATTTGGTATTGCATGTGATATTGAAACAAATAATAATTTTTTATAAAATTTAGAATTGTCTGAAATAATTGAAAAAATATGATTCTGTTTTGTAAGAATCAATGAATTTCTGTTAAGTGTTTTGTTTGATGTAAACACAAAAGTTTGCGCATTAAAAGTAAACTTCAGTTCAGGCAAACTAATGCTCACAACTCAGAAGCGTTAAATTCAACAAACAGTACACCCTTTTAAGTATTTATCAGTTAATATTCATTGATGTATGTGATGATGATTTAACCCATTCAAACATCCTATTCACTCATTTGAACAGTTTTTAGTTATTCTTCTTTTGGAGGTTTTTATTTTTATCAAATAATTAATTCAAATGTTATTTTAATTCATTTTTTGAATCAAAGAAAGATTTCTTTCTTTAATTTTCTTTTAATTTTCAAATTCAATGTTTTTTTATAATAAAAAAAATAAATAATAGTTTTATGACTTTTCGGAAAATTTTTATATTTTCAAGAGTTAACTAAAAACAATTAAACATTTCATTATTACAATAGTACTGTAACCTTAATAATGGTATAAATTGTATTCAAGGCTATAATCAAATTATTCTTATGACTTAATTTATTTGAATGTTAGGCACAACTCATTCTTCAAGTCTCATACAGTCATACAGTTAGTCGAATGGACTTATGCTGAAAACCCGCTGTTTCTGATCATAGAGTTTGAAATGTATAGAAAACACAGCAAAAAACAACTATTAAGTAGAGATATGCTAAATTCAAGTCGAGTATATTATTTCCTCAATTAGACAGTAACTGAATTAATGAAAACTAATCCTTCAAATTTAATATAATTGTGAAAAACATTTCGATAAATAAATGGGAAATTCTGTTCGCAATTACTTCTAATGGAAATTGATTTTAGGAATAATAAAGAAAATAAATAATTTATTTCTTATGATTATATTTATTATAAATTATTTCATCAAAAACCTTCGTTTTGTCATTTGAATTCACATCAAAGACAATAAATGAATGATTTTTCAAACCATTTTCTTATTTCTTCGGAATCTATTAAAGCGTTCAATACATAAATGCATTTATTTATTGGACATAAAATCAAACTATTCTTTAAATTTATTTCAAACAAACCCTACACAACAATAGTATTCATTAATTTTATTGTAAATTTATTTTCTCTAAAAATCATTAAGTTTTGAATTTATTTTATTTAATTCGAAATAAATACTAAATTTCTGAATAAATAAAAATAAGTTTTAAATTTTGTTTTTCAAATCATCTAATTATATGAGAAATTTTTAGATAATTATATGAAAAAAAATAATTGCCGACAAATATTACTTCATATTCTTATATTTAATCAGTTTATTTTGACAATTCGTTTGTCCGGATGTTTGATTAATAAAACAGAGAAAATAAGGTTTTGTATTCTTAAGACTAAAGTACTGTAAAAGTTATGAATCAAATACCTGAGACTTTCATTACATCATTATATGATTAAATCTAACAAAAAGATGGAAATCGTTTGAAAGCATTGCTTTGAAAAAAAAGATTAATAAAAAGTTAAAATAAATGAATTTGCAATAAGAAAGGGTTCAGGTTGGAATTCCTTTAATCAAGTAAGTATAAAACTATAAAATATTTCTCTTTAAGTTCTTGCCGTCAGTTATTTTCCATATCTTTATAAGATATTAAGGAATATATTCCAGAGATGACCTAATCTACGAAAATTCTATATTATAGTATGGAATTATTAGAACATACTGAATTATGCAATTTTCTTCTACTCATTTATAGCACATAAATATTTTTGATGCAATACATCATTTTAAAAAAGTAAGTTTATTCCAACACATTTTTCACTTTCAAATATATATGATATGAATCAACAAATTCAACATAAAATAAACTTTAAAATAAATTCTGTAAATTGATTAAGTGATTATTTTAATGAATTCTTTGTTTTAAAGCTTCAATAAATAAAGGGCAATGGTCCAAATCCTCCTGAAAAAACTCAAATCGGGTAATTATTCTATGAGACAGAATGAATTGATTTGAGGGTAGATATTAATTTTGAATAATTGACTTACGTTGGCGTATAAGCAAATTGAATTTATCTATTAAACTAACCCAGGAAGGAGGGTTGTAAAACTGGTAACACTGTTAATCCTTCGATTACTAATCCTTGATAACCATTAATTTTTTAAAAAATTATTTAGAATTGCTTTAGTGTGTAACTTTGTAGAAGGGGTGCAACTTTGTACCCAGATATAATTGCGGTAGTTGTAGATTAGTCTGAAATCCAGCTACTGTATATGCACTGTACTGCATGTCAGTTTATGTGACGGATTCGGTACTATTGCCCAATAATATCGCTATTTATTGTTGTCTTTATTACGAATATAAGTAAAAATATTTAAATTTTAAATTATTTGCTTTAATAAAATATTATAATTAAGTTTAACACCGGCTGTCAATTGTGTAAACTTTTTATAACTTCAATCTATTAAACTTCACTCCAAAGTAATAGAAAAATATTAAGATATTTGTATTGTTATGCAAAAAATGAAGTCATATTCTGAAATCAAAGAATGATTGAAATAATTGGATACTCTTTATAATTAAATGACAACTCGAGAATAGATTGATTGCTAAATAAAAAAAAAGAATAAAAATATATAATAATATAACTGGAAATGAGTTTCCACTTTAAATTGTGTTTTTTTATATAAGTATTTAATTTTGTATATTTATATTTTGTACAAATAAAGCATTTGAAAGACAAGTTTTATTATATATAGAGATGAGATGAGATGAGAGAGTGCATTATTATAGAAGAGAAGGATCATTCATCACTTGAAAACAAACTCGCACGGGGTGGCCGACAGGGCCGACATATACGCAGACAGTTTATAATAAACTAAGTTTAAAAAACCTTTCTTAACATGCAATCTATGCAATGCGAACACACATTGAAAATTCATTGCCAAATGCAATGCCAATGCAGTACTTTCTGTACTCTGTGCTGACCCCACCCCACCTCTCTTTCGCTCTCTAATCTTGTATGGCGTGACCATTACTATGGTTTTTGTTTACCAAAGGTGTAGTAGTTTTGCCAAAAACTTCTGGCTTTTGAAAAAAGTCATTCCTTTAAAATTAACAACAAAAATATGCGAATAATATTATGATTTGATTATATTGTGTCTGAGATCAACAGTTTATACAAAAGAGCACACAATAAATGAATAAAAAAATTGTTGAATAATAACTTCATAATGATATAGATGTTTGGCCCCGAAAAAAGAACACATACTTTGATAGAATAAAGCAAAGATCGGTTAGGAATTGACTAAATAGTGAGAGAGACTTATCAAAGCTTTTAACCTCAAACAAGTCAAAAGTTACACCACTGGAGAAACAGTACTACAAATACTGTACTACTGGTGGTGGCAAACAGGTATTCAGGTATTGCTAATTTGTAGTAGCGCTCAGAGAACAAGTTCTCCTCCGGTAGACAATAATAGGTGTCAATTATGAACATCATCTCCACTATTAAACCTTCATTTAATCATTTGTTGTTTTTTTAAGTAAAAAGATTTATTAAAAGCTATTAAAAGCTTCTTTCATTCATTATATAATATAAATCATATGTTTTATAGGAATACGGAATATATTTTTAAGCAAACCTTAATGAGTAATAATTTTTTCAAACGTAACTTAATTTTAAGAATCTTTAAAATGCGATAAATTTTAATGAATTTCGAGTGAGTTCTCAAATATTATATAATTAGTTATGATTTAGTGTTTGAGAATCGATTTGAATCATTTATCGCATTATCTCATTGTCGGACATAATCTCTTTAAGCACTGAACTAATGATTCAATTATAGCTTCGCTCGGATTCTATCATATCATCAGTTAATTAAAAACATAGATATAAAGTGTATATTAGATGTCAAACCTGTTTAAACTGTTCTTCGAATGTATAGCCCTTTCCGGCTTCAATACTTTGTATCGCTGGTGACGAAGAGGGCCCCGAAGAACCAGAAGCACCACTCGGTGAGGAACTTGATATTAGTGTAGAAGTGGGCACAACGTTAGTGGCGTTCGCAGAACTGGTCACTGTATTGAGTGGAATTACGCCCGTATTGGACGAGACTAAACCAGAGGCCGCCAGACCGGCGAAGTGGGCAGCGGTGGGCAGACCACCGACCAGGACGTTGGCCGCAGCCATTTGCCTCTGCAGGTTGGCTATGAGTTCTTGTTGGGAACGGGCGTTCTTGAACTCGCGCTCGATTTCATCCCTTTCTCTTTCGTCCAGTTCTTGTTGTCTATATCGCGACAGAATGTCTTCCCTCCCATCCCTTTGATCTTTGATGTCTTCCATTTTAATCCTATTCATAGCATTCATCGAATTGAGAGCTGACATAGAATTGATAGAATTGATTGAATTCATTCCCATCGCCTCGTCTTCAGAATCGAATTCTGATTCGTGCAGATCGTCCTCGTCTTCCTGATTGGACTGTATAGGAGTGCACAGGGATGGACACGAGTAGAGTCGAGTAGAGTACAGGGATGAAGTGGAGTGGAGTGGAATAGATAGCAAAGAAAATGGAATCGAATTAATTAAAATTTAATTAGAAATTTATAATTAAAATTCAAATCATTTCTTATGAGAAAACAAATATCTTTTGAACGATTGCTAACGAAATGCAGTTTTAAGAGTGCATTGAATGCATTGATTAACAAAATTAAATCATTATTCAGAGCTGAGGAGCACTTGATTTCACATAATAAGAGCCCAACACAAACACATCTATCATAATAGCAAATGCTTTCAAACGTCAGTTTATTAAAAACAAAATAAGAAAAAATATTATACGAAATAAAAAAAAAGTAAAACTGAATCCACTGTTGATTTCAAGTTTCAGATCTCACGAAATAGACTTTGCATTAAAAGGTAAAAAATGTTGTGATGACAACAAATTCAACAATAATTTATTATAAAGAAAAATTAGTGAAAACTTAAATTAATAAATGTAATTGATTACAGTTTAAGAGAAACTAATCTTCAAATAAGTTTTTTCTTCTTCTTTTTCAACTGAAAAAACCATTGCCTGAGTTAGGGTTTCATTGATTATACTATAAAACAGGCGGGTTTTCTGATACGAGCAGATAATAGCAGAGCAAATAACTTTTGGAAAACCAAAAAAATTATTTATCTCTTCAATTTTTAATGTGGTAAATGACTATCAAGAAAAGAAAACCTAAGAAATAAACTGTAGAGTCAGTCGTGATTTGAGAGCCAACAGGAGGTCCATGAGGTCTATCAGGTCTCAGAACATACATATATATAGTAGTTATGCATTCATTATAATGAATAACAATTTTAACAGCAATTTCTTCACTTAATGCTCTACTATCACAATAAATGATAATCACGTTCTCGACTCAATTCATTAATTTATCAAAATTTTTATTAGCGCTGGAATTCTAGACAATAGTATTTCTTTTTATATGTTTTGCTAATTCTTTTGATAGCAATTCTTTTTCTAAATATTTTTTCTTTTCAAATCAATTATCATTTTGATTCAATCCGTGATTAAAAATATTCTTTTATAATTAAATCTTTTTATGTTTTTTACCCAAAATTTTTGTTAACATTTGAAGAAAATTTTAAATTATTTAATTCAAAATGAATTAATTGTCTAAAAGAATTCAATATCAGACGCTTTAAAAATTATTTTATTCTGGCCTTCAAACAACTAAAGGATTCCAGACTGACCTGAGCTTAGTATTTTTGCTAAAGTAAATTTGCTAATATCACAGGCCAGCATTCCCTTTCCCAAAAGTATTAATTCGAGAATTAATGTTAACTCGTATTGATAAAAAATTAATTTGGAATTTTTTGGTAAAGCAAGGAATATTATCCTTGGCATTTAGGCTGGATATCCATGTAGACTCTCTGCGAGGTACCTGGGCTCCCCTGTCCAAAATTTGGCAGATTTGTGAAGTTACAGCCCGAAAGTTCCCCCGACATTTTGACAAAACCACTACCCTCGGTAAAGACTAAACCGACTTTCCAACCTTTGCGCATATTTGATTTTTTAAAAATTTTATTTGATCTGTTAATTGTTAAATTTTAGCCAAGTCAAGGACATGGAAGCCCGGAATACCCTCCCCCTAACAAAATTTGTGGTTAACATTACGTCTATGGATAGATATCCCTAACCTTTGATCAAAAGTGGAGACATCCCCCCCCCTCCAAAATGGTAGGAAAGTTAAAATACCCCTCCCCTAGCATTTTGGACCTTCCATATTCTTGAGCTAAATTAATAATAATATTATTCATTGATTTCATGCTTCTAAGCAGCCCTCCAATCCCTTTATGCATGTCTTTAAAGCAGTAGTCAAAAAGTCCGTGGACTACAACTATTTTTTTTATAGAGTTATGCTTTATAACAATGATTAAATTTTGCCCTCTGTTTGCCTCCAAAACTTTTAACGTTAACGTTATTAATGCATACCTTCTAAATTTATATACTAAACCTAAAAACTATTATCAAAATAACCTGGTCTGTCGGTTAACAGGATTCTGTGCTAAAGGCTACAAACTTTTCCCCATTAAAGTAACGTTAGGTTAAACGTCTCTTGAGATATCACATAAACAGCAGATGCAATGCAATGGCAGAGCAAATAACTTTTGGAATGACTGTGATATTTTAGATGAGTAATGTCTAACTTATAAACTTGTAATCCATACATACAGTTACTGTATGCAGTCACTAGCATTGCATCAGTCACTAATGAAGTGCAAATGACAGCAATGAAAATAACACTTTTTGACTCTAAAAATATTTTCAAAATATTAACATAATTTCAATCAGAATTCAATTAATTATTTATTTATTGGTTTGCATTTAACGACAATTTAATAATATTCTCATTGGTTTTGCTTTGAATTTAAAGACATTGGAATCATATTTATATGTAAAATATAAATTGTTGCTTTTAAGTTTACTTGTTTTATTTTGTTATGTTGATTACGAAATTATTTAATGAAATTGTTGCACTTAAATTTTGTATTTTAAGTAATTTTATTCACTTTTATTATTAAAGAAAATAAATAAACTAGTTTTCAATACTTACAATAAGCAATATTTCCTAATTTTATGAAATTTTAAGAGGTGGTAAAAAATTATTTGCTGTCTGCTTTACAGTAAAGACCAGATTAGAAGACATAATAGTACTGTACTATAATTCTTGACTCTCTTTCTTTGACTAAAATTTTCACATGAGTTGGCTTTGTGTTCATTACTGTATATTTTGACTAAAACTGACCACAAATATGCAAACAAACATAAAAGTGGTCTAATTTTGACACTTTAAATGTTCTACTTTTGAAGCTTAACTCTCTTTTAAATTCATTATTAAATTATTTTTAAGTAAACATTTATTCATTTAAATGAAATCCAATTATTAGTAAATTAAATGAATGGGAAAAGGATTGGAAAACATCTAAAAGAAGAAAAACAAGTGGAAACACAAATATAATTGTGTGACCGATAAACCTATTAATATTAAGGCATGAAATTGCAATACCAAAGATGTTTATACAATCAGTAAATTGAGACCTAAGTTAAAAGAAAAAGTTTGTTTCTGTTGAATATTTGATGAATGCTATGAATGCAATATATAAGTGACGTTTAGTTAGGATATCAATCATATCGTTTGATACAATGCACCTGGAAATTGATCCAATGATATATAAAGATTAATTTGTTTTGTTCGCTGTGCTCTTGCAATGCCAGTAGAGCTGCAAACATGAACACCACTGTAGATGAGGACTGTATCGGTTGTGCACCTCCTTTCAGACATAATATGTTATATTAGCACAATGTCTACAGTAGACTAAATGGCCATTTCTTTAGACTAAATAAATGAAAAGGTGCAAAAATAATCTCTTTCCCTATTTTTCCCGTTTGAGGAAAAACGCCAAAAGATTTGGGTTATATTGAGTTAAATTTAGACATTTATTTATTTGAACATTAATAGTGGAAATATTTATTTCAATTAAATTTGTGAATATTTTCTCTTAACTATTCTCTCTTTACGAAAAATAAATACATCCAAACAATAATACTGTAATAATAAGAATTCTGACTCATTTTAACTATAATGACATATATTTTTGCATTTATTTATATATAAATTAGTTGTATTTAAATAACTTTAATTATAATATAAATTGATTTAATTATAATCTCAAAGATTCACAAAAAAACTTCTAATATATTATTTCATACATAGAGTTTATGCCCCATTAAGTTAATCATTAATAGAATACAGTAGTTATTGAATGTTTGAAAGTCATCAAGCGTTCAAACTATTCCAGTACTAAATCAGTCGCCGAAAGAATGAAAAAAAAACTTCGACAAAAAATATAATCAATATTTATTGATAGATAAGATTATATGATTGTGATTGAAATGAAATCGATTACGACTATTATTAGTAGTAGTGTTTATGTTTGTGAAAACGTGCAAAAATGTAATTAAACTATTATACTATATGTCGATCACATTTATAGATATTATTTATAAAATTTTTGAAAAGAGTTTAACGAATCGGATAGGCATGAAATGGTAGCTAATTTTAATTGCTCTGATTAACTATATGCTAAGTACAGTTTGGTGTTTTGACACAAGTCAAAAGACAGGTATCAATACGTTATTATTAATAACAACTTATTATCATAAGAGTCTATTTGAATATTCTTTTGTAATAATTATTATACTATTTGTGCTAAGCATTCATGTAATATGACTTAATAGCACTAATATAGCGCTCATCACAGCGTAGAGTATAAGACAGACAATTGAAATGCAAATATATGTGATATAAATGAAACAAATAGTGTCAGACGTACGACATAAAGCAAATATTGGATATGCTTTTATATACAGTATATTCCCAAATTCTGATCAATAGATTTATATAAAAAAGTAGTCAATAGTAAACATTTGTGATAATAGTTGTGTTTTTAGTGGTAATAATCGATCACTTGATTGTCTGATGTATTGATATGATGTACGCAGACATGAGTGAACTCTGAACTTGATTTTCATTTCATCGATTCCAATATAAATTATCCTAATTGAATTTCAAATATATTTCCCGGCAAAGAAGCACCAATACTCTACTCCTATACTATATTTACATTCTATTTGAGACTTTGTGGTACCATTTGATAAATCGTTCCTCATTTCACTTCATCTATGCTTTTCCTCTGCCTTTAGTTTTGCCTTTTTATTATTTGCCAGTCTTTTTCAAATAAATGTTTTCACTCAAAACATCTTTGACTCTTGTGTTGGTCTTTGGTCTTCCATTTTTCTCTCCTATTTTCCCCACTTTTAATGCTTTCTAAATATAAATCTATTCATAGTCTTAACTATACTGTAGTAAAGTTATTACATTTGAATGTATTACTACTATTACGCCGATTATTATATCAATGGCTCTTAAAGTTTTTTTTTTCTTCATTCACCCGCAGACACACACAACTCCTGACACAATCGACAAAATCAAAAATGCGTCAAATTTATGATTTGATATATTTTTTTCATCTAAATTATCTGTTTTTGGCAAAAAATAATTTCTGTTTTTTTTAAAAACAAATTAAAAATTTTTGTGTTGTTTATGAAAATCTTTAGTGAATTATTTCTTTTATTAAAAGTGAAGCCAAATATTTATAGCCACTTAAAAATAAAGTAAATTTACAGAATTTTTTCTTCTCATATCAGAAAAAGAGCAAAAAATTCTGTTCGCAAAAGTTAATTAAATAAAGATATATTAAGATTAATTTGATTTTATCTCATTTTTTGTCTTGTTTTTCATTAATGTTTTTATGGCAATAAAATAAATATTACGTTTAGATATGTTTGTATTATTTTGTATACAATCTCAACACAATCGCACAAATGATAATATATTATACACTTATAGGAGAATATAATTGATTGCATTTAATGCTTCTGTTTGTATCTGTTTTACTCGTGAATCTTAAATAGGAATATCATTAAAATGTGATTATTATTAGTATATTTCAGTTTATATTAGTTGAGAATTCAATTTATCTTAACTCAAATGAATAGCGTATAACAGGAAAGGGTTTAGACAGCAATCGCATTAAGAATGTATGACATGAAATGATTTACATCAATGAAAGTATTTGGTTTTGAGGTTCACTTAAGAGCACAGAGAAATTTTCAAGTGCTTTCTCATCGATTCCTTTGATATTGTGAAACATTTAGTTTTGTCAAAACTTAAATTTTAGGAAATAAATAGCACTTTTGGAATGAACAGTGAAATAGAAGAGAATTGAATTGAAACGATGGTTATTTGTTTGGAAATGTATGTAAGTTTGCGCTGAACGCCGGCTTACGCCCTGAGCTATATTCACGTCTAATCTTCATTTGCAATCTAGTATATGGCAATTGATGGAGAATTTTCTTTCCTTGACCCTGAAGTCGGCGAAGTGACCACTGGATTCGCCAATTCCATTGCGAACCCTTCCGAGGGGTGATTACTCGCCAGTGCTTTCGCTCACTGCTTCATAGCATTTATACCAATTTTATATATATGTATACATACTTTTATATATATATTATACATTGGAATGATGAAGCGGGTGGTGGCAGATAGAGTGTCCTTATGAGTGCCACCCCCTCTCCCATTGCCGTCCCCTTTATCCAAATAATTGAGGAAATGGGGAGAAGAGAATATATATGTATAGATATATAAGACGCAAATATACAGTATGAGAGACAAAGGTTCCCTTTCTCTGGTTGTGTTGCCTTTAATAGTAAACAACCATAAAATGCTTGTAAAGGCAACGAAACGCTCATCAATTGAAGTAAACAAGAATATGAAGAAAAAAAATAAGAAAACACTTAGTCTTACAGCTATTGAATCTATTGAATCAACGAACCAACACATAAAGTAATAATTAGTGATATTATAGATGTTATAACTTATATATTGTTAATGATCACAAAGACCTGCAACAAAGGCAGCCATCCGTCCACAACACGAATATTAGCAATTGTTTTATAGATATATTCAAAATGAATACATAAAATCAAATCATTTTTTCCCTAAATTTTTTAAGATTTAAAACTATATAAACCATAAACTACATGAGTAGAGCTGTTCGTTTCACTTTTCCGGATTTCAGGTCCATTTACTAGAAATGATATTAGAATATAGAAGTATAGGTGCTCTAACTTTATGATTATTTTTATTAATAGTAGTGGTGTTATGATAAATACCAATTGAGAGCAGCCTTTCCTAAATGTTCTTTTCTTATACTTCATTAATAGTTTAAATCTAAGCTAAAAAACACTCCGAATGTGATATAAATCTGAGATGTGATGTGTTTCTATATATTTTATATCACTCATAACTTATTTGGGCTCTTGATTTGGCTCTTGGCCTCTCTAAGACTGTTCCATATCTCACTTGTGATGCACATGTAAAGCACGGGTAGAGTAGTGTACAGTAAGTGCAGTAGTATTGCATCGCATACTTCATCGACTTCCTACTACTTTAGAATAGAGGCGAACTCCCCATAACTTGACTGCGAACCCCCTTTAATAAATTAATCGTGTTATTTATAACATATTGTGCTGCATCTGTGCTATTGCTTTATAAGCATACTTAATATGAAAGATTAAATTCACAACTTTATAGTCACAGTTAAAATTGACTCACATTCACACTAACCATATATGAAATGCATATTCAGACCTCTTCTGACATTTTATACAATTTAAGTCCTCTCAAACTTACAATTTAAAGCTCAGAATTTTAATTCAAACAGAATTCTAAACAAAAAATCAATCATAAAATTATTTATATTTCACTTCAAATCTATTTCTAATGCTTATTAGACTCGAGTTCTAACATTAAACTCTACAGTAATGACCATAAATTCCATTCATTAAGTAATTATTCATTCATTCAAATATTGACAAAATGTTTTGATTTTGAATGATTACATAACTTATAATTAATAATATAGTTATAAATTAATCAAAGTTCTGATTATAAGTAAAAACAAAAGTTATTCCATTCCTTAGATTTAGATCTAATCTAAAATATAAAAAAACATCTAAGAAAGAGAAGTTATTATCAATTGTTGTATTCCTCATGAGTTTATATAAAATTTCTATTTTAATACTCGAGAGAAACTTTGAGTTATGTTCGTTAAAAATAGAATTAATACTAATATATATAAAAATAAATTCATTTGCAAAAACAAAAATAAGAAAATCTTATGAGATCTGTTGAGTTCACATCTTTCTAACAGAACTGTACTCTTGAAGTACAATAGACTAAAATTATAAATTTCATAGTCAGCAATGAAAGACAAAACTTTGGAAAAATAATATCTTCTAATCTTTTCAGTGTTTTCTTAACTGAATTTTTTTAAAAAAAAATTTCAATGTATTTATGAAAATCGATACATTAGTTCGTAATTGAAATTATGAATTTATAAATATTTAGAAAATCTTTTTCCTTGAAAAATGAAATATAAAGATTGAAAGTATAAAATTGAATGATTTGCTTAAAAGTTTGAGGCAAAGGGAAAACTCAGAGCTAAGTTCATTCGACGCATGGCTTCAATGGTTGAAAAGCATGTGCTGAATATCGAGAGAGAATTTATTTCAAATGTCAAAAACTATATTGAATTCGCATCTCTAACTAGTAAGACAGTATTTCTATAGTAAATATGATTATGAAGTCTCAAAATATAACTAATTCGACACAATCTATAATTGAAAATAATTTTTCTTTCTCTTAAACCACCAGTAAATACAATTTTTAGTTCAATAAAATTTATGGAAAAACAAATGCGTTCATTAGAGAGGAGATGGAGAGAGAGAGAGAGGGAGAAAGGGAGAGAGAGAGGGAGAGAGAGAGAGAGAGAGAATTTATAAATATCATCAGTTAAGCAATAATTTCAATGATATATTGATGAATGTTTTGAGTATTAATTATGTTTTATTTTTTGACTTCGATATTGAACATCAATTTTGGCTGAATCTCAAATCAGGCGAAGAAAACATTAACAGAATTTTTTTCGTTTTGAAAAATTTCTGTTTTGTAAACTAGTTTATCGAATTTTTTTGGCGATAAACCTAAACTGTGGTTAGAATGTGTTAAAATCTCAACTATTCTTATTCTTATAATTGATTTTATTTCATCTTCAGAGCAAAAGTTTATGTGCAGACATAGTTAAACATAACTCAAAATTCCGATTCAGAGACTGTGATAATTGAAATCAAAACCTATGATATAGAGTTGTATTAATTCATCGACTTTTAATATATAAATCATATCATTCAATGATGCCTTAAAAAAACTTTATTTTATATCATGGGTTTTAAAAATATTATCAGAAAAAGAAATTGTCGTCGATATAAATCAATCAAAAGCTCAATATTTGGCAAATTTTACGTTTAGGAAAAGTGAAGATAAAAATAAATTTAGAAACAAAAACAGTTCTAATGCTATAAAAGTGCTATAATCGAGTATTAGAGGAGTATCAGGAGTGGAGTCCGCGCACAGAGTATTATTCCCTTTTAGTTCATATAAATGAAAAGTATTTTTTTCATAGAATTGAGAACTTTTTTGCAGACATTTCTTAAATTAACTGCTTTTTATGTTTCAATAAATTGTTAGAACATTGTATTTATATTACAATCTTTCGACAAACAAACCTTCAATTTTGAGGAGAAAAAAATGCAAATTTAAAGCTTTAAAACTTTTTTCAATTTCAATTCAATTCGAAAAATATTCAAAATAAACTGCTTTAAACAGAAAATGAGAAAACTATTAAATAATTTTGCTCCGAAACAGTGCTTTATTTTTATTTTTATTAGTTTTTCCGAACCGTCAGTGAAAAGAGAGAAAAAATTATTTACGCCAAACAAGAATTCAAAGAAATTCAAATTAATTCACATCAACTGTTCATTAATGCGTTCAACAAAAACAACAGCAAAAACACAATTTATGCAAACGCTTTATATAAAATAGAAAAAGTATTGCTTCAGAAATATTTTGAATTAGACTTTAGAATTTGGAAAATAAAGAAAAACATCAATTCATTGCAAAAAAGCAATTAAAATGTATAATAAAATGTGCAATAGTTAAGAGCGCATAGAGTAATGTGCCCTCACATTGACTTTGACTTAATAAAAATTTAAAAGAAGAGTTCCTTTGGTTATAATTTTAATTTCCATTTCTTAGCATTAATTTCATCCATGAAGTGGTGATGAGCTCTGAGAGCAAGTAATTCTAAATGATTTGAATGTAGCACAAGTAACAATCCTGGCCACTCGAGTCAAGCTCTAGGCAATTATAAGTCCACCCACCCATACCAATATCATGCCCTGTGATTATGACTCATCATCAAAATGTTGATTACACCGACATTTATATATATCTGTATATAATTTTTAAATATTATATCGAAAACTAAAAAACAATTGCTTTTATATATCGTTCATATATAGCATATGTGCTGTCATTTCATTGAAGTGAATCACTGAACTTAAAGCTACGTTTAATATACAGTATATATGTGTTGACAATTACAGGTGAATGAAACGATGAAACAATTACTTAATGCTCTCTCGTATGCAATTAAATCCAGAATAATTAATATTGAAAATCGGCAATTCTTTTGTTATGCTTACGATAGTTTCTTTTAAGTTCATTAAACTGTCTCTCAAACACTCGAATACTTAACACCATTGCATGCAATCATAGAAAGCAATCAGAAAGAGTGTCTCAATAAGAATGTCAAACCTTTTTTGTCATATTTTTGATAATTCAAATTACAATAGATTTTACAGTTTATAGACTTTATTTAGTTTTCAAAATTATAGATATATTCTATGATATGATGTGAATTGAATTTAAAAGAACAATACTGTGCTTCGCAAAAGTTGTCATAATTTGAGGAAACGGTACACACGCTATGACTCTAACTATAATAGTAATACATTAGTGATTAGTGACAAGATTTTTGAATTATATCTATTCGTGTTATATCATCAGACAGGAGAGCAGGAGAGGGAAAGTATGGGAGAGAGCAAAGCAGAGCAGACCGACCCGTCCTCGCAATGATTGTGATAACAATTTTTATTATTTTTTCACAAATTCTCTGAATCTGAATAAAGCCAAGCCATGGAAGCGCTGGCAATAATAGGCTGTTCTATTAGATCGCGCTTTAAAACTATTTATAAGTCACAAGCGATCCGAAACAACGCACTGAACTGTAAGCGATACAGCACTTGATTATTGTATAAATTATATTATTTTTTCTTCTTTTGATAATAATAAAAAAGTTTTTAAATATGGGGGAGATTTTCATAGTTTTAGATGAGCACAAGTTTCACACGGAATACAGAGCACAGGCATGCAATCCATGCGATCATAATTATGAAAAGATTCAAACATTTATGGATGTCTTCCCCTCTTTTTGCTCTCTTAAATGATTTTAACATTCATATAATAATGAAATATCAAGGACTCCAATCGTCAACATATTCTCCACATTAAACACAGCTCTGCTTTTCTCCAATTAATTTCAGCTTAATTTTTGTTATTTTTCATAAAACCTTTCTCGTTCTCAAGGGTACCGACACTTTTTATTAGTGATTATTTTAGATTAATGTTTAGTTCTTTCTTAGAAATTAAAATAAATATTTAAATATTGATTGTATAGAAGTCTTTAGAGCTTAAGAAATCTATCTTTTCTTTTAAAAAAAATAATTACAGAAGAATTTTTAATCCCTTTTACATATTTTAATAGTGATGTAAATAAATATACAACTCTTTCAGAACTAAAAGAATATTAAAAATAAAAGTTTACTTAAATTGAAATTAAAATTAAATATTTGTAATGAAAAGTTTGCAATTGATAATCAATTAAAGTTTCAAACACTGGTGTGTAAGAGGAGTAATAATGAAATTATGTAAACATTTATCAAATGATTTTCAAATAATGTTTCCATTAGTAGCTGAATGTGTTTAACACTTTCTCTGGCTTTCATTGGCTTTTAAAAGCAGATGAACGGCATTAAAGATAGAGAGCGAAGTCATATCTTGAGAATAATCGCATTTAATGTCTATATAATCTGCTAATAAAAGCGATTTCTTCCAAAAATCATTTGTTAGAAATAACAGTCCAAACAAATATCGAGACTTTGGAATTCTCTCATTAAGTTTTGTCTGTTTTCATTAAATACTCACTAAATGCCAATCTTTATAATTTGATGTCATTATCACTCATTAGCAAAATAAACAGTTGTATTCACAAAATAAAGGCCCGCTTTTATACTTAGTATTGGGACAGTTGTCAAGTTGTGTTAGCTTTACAACTGTAATAACAGACAAGTTTAGCGAAAATGAGCAACAGGTATGAGGACTGAGCACAATATAATGATATTCATTGTGACTATAATTCAATTACATTAGGTTTTTGCACATATTATTCAATATAAAGATAAGGCGTAAAGATTGGGAAGAAATCGCATCAAAAGCTGATGCGATGAATGACTGAATCATTGCATTGGATTGCGGTTAGAGTTAGAGTTGGAGTTGGAGTTAGAGTTGCGAATAGAAAATAAAATATACAAAACGATTCAATCAAATCATTGTTCACATCTGATCCCACGGATTCTCAATTAGAATTAACCGTTGATAAAGAGTTTTCAACACATGGCCACCAAGTGCTCGAAGTTTGTCAAAATCAGTTGAATTTAGTTTTATATCACATTTATTTCATTTTAATGTAAATAATAATAGGATTACAGTTAAGACAATATCTTTCAGAAGATTACAACTGTTTAACAGTAATCAACAGATTCGAGTGTCAATCATATTAATGGTCAGAACCGTTATTAACCATCATTTATGGATTCAATGAACGGTTTTATTGATAGCGGACTCTCATTCTTAGGCACATATATTAAGATTGATTGACTGACAAATGAGTGACAAAATCAATAAGTTGTGAACCATTGAAATGAATATTTCGATACAATTATACGAATTGTGATAATCAGTAGAGAATAGATAGAATCAAACAACACGTGCTCTACAGCTCTGATACTTTGCACACTTTTGAAAGAATTGAAAAGAAAAGTAGACTTACTATACTTCCATCCATATCAGAGTCGTTGTGATCCATTTGATAGGAGGGTACGGGGGCTCTGTTTTTGACACGAATTTTGAATACTTTACCAAAAAACCACAGCACAGAAGAAAAAAATAGAAAAACAAATAATCAAAAATCACAGCGGGTTTCACCACTAAAGGAGTAAAATGTACATCAGTTGAGGAGAGGGTGTTTACTCTCTCGGCGCTACATAAATATATTTATATATATATTTTCTAAGAAACTTCAAGCTTTCACACCAACCAATACGCTATACCCGAGTATACAATCGTTCTCTTATGTGTGTCTGTGCTCGACGTACACATGCAATGATGGTTAGACACTGTGCAGCAATACAGGCACCAAATATTCCTTGTGCTAACTCCTCAATGACGTCCCTATGGGAATGGACCTATCATGAGCTTCATTGTGCCAAAGCCACCACAACATTAAATTATTATTGGCTCTGATATTACTATTAAATTCAATTCTCGCTCGACTTAACCATTAAATAAAGTACTGAATGAATGGAAAACTCATCACTAGATCTGTTGAATCTGTTCTTTACCTGTAGTTCAATGATTGAGATTGACATACAGTATATTCATATATGATATACAACTTAACTGTCAGTTTGAGATACTTTTTCTCATTGATTGAGAGAAACATTTCGGCAAAAGTGGAACGAATTTAAACTTAAATAAACACTGAATTCTTATTTTTTATATAATTCTTTGACAAATGTATACCAAATTATAATTCTGAAACATTTTGAAAATGTCTTAATTTTTTCGCACCATTTGTTGAAATTTTTATTTTTAACCGTTAAATCCAATTAATATTAATCAGTGATAAAGTGCTCTCAATTGAACCAATTTACTCGTTTAGAAACTAAGAACATTAGTTAGAAATTAAAAACAATTTTTCTGTTTATTTGTTGATTACAATTATAATCTCTCTCTCCTCTCATTCCTCTCTTGTCTTATATCTATTTTTTATTCTTAATAACAGAACCGATGCTTTACTATCATTAATAACAATCGTAAGCATTAAAGTTATTTTTAGTGACGAATCGTTTTATACATGTTGTGGTAAAGAACTAAGAACTATACGATACAAAAAAATGAATTCTCAGAATTAAAGCATCAATTTTTAAGAGCATAAGACATGAATATGTGTTGTCTATATAGTAGACCGCATGCCATATGACGCCAAATAATAATACTTTCTTCAGATTATGTATTTGCAATCATATTTATGTTTTGTGCGCAAAGTTAACCCCTATTTTCATATCTGAAGAAACTTTTTTATGAGGTTATAAATTCAAGTTTTCTCTCCTTTATATTTCTTGGAAATCATTTTTAAACATTTTTTTGGAGGAGGAGTTGCAGAGAAGCGAACAATATATAAATTCTCTATCTCTGCAAATAAAAAAATTAATCATTAAATTTCTATTTTAGTTTTTTTCTCAACGAATTCTCTTCTCTCTTCTGAGCAGACTTTTAATGAACAGTATCTCTAAAAATAAGCCATAAACTAACGCTTCCATTATATACAGCCTTATATAATATAAGGTATTGCTGTATATGTATTGCTTTTAAGCATTGCTGCTTTAATTGATTAATTCTAAATTCAAGTTTTGACACAATTTTCACTCTTTTTTAAATTAAAATAAAGAAAGAAAAAAACGAAAGACACGAAACAGTTTAATGTGCAGTGATTTTATCTAACAATCTATCAATAAATTCTTATTCATAAGAAAAATTTTAATCAAAAATTACTTTTGAAACAAAAATTATTAAACATATTTAATATATTCTTTTTTT
This sequence comes from Liacarus xylariae, assembly GCA_034693365.1. Taxonomy (NCBI): domain Eukaryota; kingdom Metazoa; phylum Arthropoda; class Arachnida; order Sarcoptiformes; family Liacaridae; genus Liacarus; species Liacarus xylariae. The sequence goes on along the minus strand of JAQFXN010000032.1, from coordinate 1,388 downwards.
GCGCTCATATGTGTCTGCTTTCAATTTATATGTTATATTAAATGTAATCATTGAATGTTTTGCGTGATCTATAAAAAATTATTTTTAATGAATTTCTTTATAATATTATTACATTTATATAAATCCAATTAATTTTACTCAAAATTTCATTAAAATTACTGACTTTGTATATAGAAATTTCTTTTAAATAAATGTTGATGACCATGCACCATCAATTTAGGAGGAGGTGTAAAAGGATTTTAAAACTTTTTAAAATGTGTTCGTCAGTACGAGTCAATGGATTTAAAGCAATCAGTGAAAGCAGGAACGTGTTTCCAGTTTAAGCTTCTATGCTGTGCGCATATCCAAATTGACGCATTCATTGGGATATCTGACTAATTATTTTTAATTCGCAAACGAGTCAATATATAATATAATAAGCTATTATAATTTTTCTAATGAAATGTTCCCCCATATAAGATAAATAACAGCAGTATAATATCGTAAGCAGTGTAAAATAGTTAACTGGAATTCTCGAATCACAAATACAAAATAAAAATTTTAATGTAAAAAATTATGTATGCTCTGTAAAAGATGATTTGCTAAAGTATCATACAGGGGTTGCCAAGGTTGGCCGAGTCAAGGGGTATAGGTGAGGTATTTTGATAAATTTTTCTCAAAAAGTCAAGGGAAAGAAGGTTTTCCACAGTATTTGCAAAAAGTATTTAAATCATTTTTTTTTAACTTTTAAACTTTAAACTTAATATATGTAGAAATAGTTATGTATCGGAAATCGAATATAGTCACTATAATAGTTACGCAAAACGACTAGAATGGTTAAATAAATTATTTATTTTTTGCTTGAATTTACTTGAAAAATCACACAACAAGTCAAATATCAATTGAAAATGTAAATAATTCATAATTTAGAGTATCCATTGGAATTCATTGCTTATCAGTAAAATCAGAGTTTTAAAAATTTGAAACTACTATTCTATATTCATGATACCATAAAAGGAGGATGTTGTTTTAATGACTAGTATTGCATACGACAACAAACTATGAGAAAAATATCTTTATAACTCTAAACATTTGCGAACTGATCACTATTTAGTATCAAACTTCGAACGCAAATAAAATTAAAACTAAATGCGATAATTGAAAAATTTCAAAACTGATTTTAAAGTGACTAAAGAAGAATGTTTATTAATAATAATTTTTAATAAAAAGAAAAATTTCAATACGAATAACAAGAATTGAATTTTTGAATCAACAATTTGAACATATTATACCAAGATTACCAAATATATTTGGGTAATATTTAAAAGACAATATCAAACTGTTCCAGAATCTGGAGAGAAACTATTGGTAATCGAGGGATAACAGGTTGATTTTTAACATTGTTTGAT
>JAQFXN010000031.1:0-37858 GCA_034693365.1 Liacarus xylariae | reverse complement strand
TGATTTCCAGTTCATCTGTGAGACCAATACTCTGAGGCGAACACAAACCCGACATCATTTCAAACACTTTAAGAAACGTTGGTTTTATATCATTTCTATAGTTATAATAATAGACTAATTGGCAACAAAGCGCTTGAATTATTATAAGAGTAACACTTAAATTGAGATGAAATTGTAATTTTAAGAAATGTGCAAAATCTCCAAATATTATCAAGAGATAAGAGTTTTCATCCGCAGATATATTAATGAAATGTCTTATAAGACTTATAATTATTATTAAAAATGAAAGAAATGGATTATAAAGTAATGGTCTCTTCTTATAATTATTGTTATAATTATTTCTATTAAGACATAAACCAATTCTAAACAAATGAGTTTCCGCTGATTTTATAATCAAATTTTTTGGCAAACATTTATTTGCATCAAATGACTCCATAGTTCTGTTCTAATTCTTCTAATCAAACTACCAAATTGAAATAATACAATTAATAATATATAATATACTGTCGTATATGTGTATAACTTTTATCATATTTCTCCATAATTACAGTTAATAGAATTCCTAATCGAGAGGCGAGAATAGGTTATACTTCACTGCTTATGTATGTCGTATTTACTGTAATGTAAGATAAGCTGATTTACAGACAGAATTCTCGATTAGAAATTCTCTTAACTGTATTATTACATTTACTTTAATTTAATTTTGAATTAGCTGTTAAATTATATTAATTGCTTTTTAGTACTAGGAAACCTTGGATTACCCTGGAAACAAATTATTTTTCATTTACAAAACATATATTTTAATATATGTAATAACTATTGATCAACATTTTCTACCAGGAATTGACTTATAATGTCATCCGATTATTAAAAATCTTCTTCTCTCATATATCAGATTGTCATAAAGTGAAACTGCGCAACAAAACCAGAATGATAATTTAAATTATACCAAATATTATTAGAATTTTCACTCATATTCGCCAATCACAACTATTATTATTTGTTTATTTAATTGATTTAATTTGATATAATAATTAACACACATTACAATATCAAAAAGAATTACATTTGATTTTAGAATATATTCAATAAAATATTGTTAATTAATTATAAGCTATATATTAAAACAAATATATTAATGAGAAACTTAATGTTCTATTAATTATTTAATTAGAATAATAAAATGTCTGATGATTCGTGGACGAAACTTCCCTGCTCATATATCTGAAATATTGAATTGTTTTGTACGGCCCCTTACAGTTGGCCAATTTCCAAATTTCATTCTCCCTGAAAAGTAGATCATTGTCTATAACCTAAAACTTTCAATTATAAATTATAAATCGATACAAAAATATAATTTCATCTAGTATATTATTTGTGACTCTAAAAAGTGGGCAGAATGTTCATGATTGTTAAAAGATAAACTTATCAAACTTTGCCGATTCCTGGTATAAACTTAAAATCACTACTCGTAGATAAAAAGAAAAATAACTTTCTAATAGAGTTACTAAGAGTATTACTTTTGCCAAATGAATGTCTCGGGGGTAGGAATGTCTTCTCCTAGAGAAAACACTATTATTTTTAGGAAAAGACATTCTTACCCCTGAGACATTCATTTAAATCTGGTAGTAATATCTAATCGTCGACCATAATAGATAGTAAATTAATAGACAATATATTAACAAGAATATTATGTTAGATACGAGTTTCATAGACTCAGATTCAGAAACCGTTGACTGTTTGGCACACGATATGTAGTTCTAAACGTAAGGTCACAAAGCCTTCTCTCTCACATCTCGCCAATAATTATTCAATTATTAATGCTTTAAACGCACTTATAATATGAATACCAATTATTCTTATAGATTACATTTGATTCCACATATAAATTATTGGATTTTATTATTAATTACTGTCATAAGATATAGGATTAACTGACATGAGTGCAATTTATAACAAAGACATTAATGAAAAACTTAACTATTTTATAAATTATTAAGTAATTTTCATGAAAGCCTTTTGTACATTTAGGTAGTTATATATTATATTGTAGCATATTTTGTAGACATAGGTCCGTAGTAGTAGATTAGCAGACATGACACTTCTTGTGGTGCATACCTATTAGTGCTCATAAGGCCTACGTTTAGAAATTTTTTTGTGGTGTATACCTATTAGGCCTTTCTAAGGTTACAGAGGTCAGGACTTATTCGAATGCTCTCTTGTGGTGCACACATATTGAGCTGAAGATAAGGCCAATTAATTGTTATGTGAATTCCTTATTATAATTATTTAACCTTATTGTTTAATAAATTAGATTAATTACGCGAGAAGTGAACCTATAATCTCACTTCTCGCTATCTCTTCTATTTACGTATCGCCCCTAAGGCTATTACGTATATTCCAGGTTAAGGCACTCTACTTTTCTAAACAAAGACGCATTAGACTCAATCAATGATATCCAATCATATAAGGTAAACCAATGAGAACTGGTATAATTCGGACATAACAGAAAGTCCTGTCCAATAGTAGATTAGAGGTATAGCTAAAGAGATGGGTGCGTGTGTCTAAAACTGAGACATTTTACCAATTTGTTATAAGTGTGAAGTAAACATCCACAAATTACGTTACAAATGGTAGGCTTTATCCGTCTTACTGTACTTATGGCTGAACTCATATCGATACGTAATTGCTTTACAAAATGGAATTATGCAAATACATTGCCCTGAATATTAATGCCGGCGCAATGAAAGATATATATTAAGCGGTTGTCTTTTCTCGAGGCGCTACTATGTGTGAAACTAAATGTAATATTTGTGAGAGAGGTGTGGTCTATAATATTTAAATTCGCAGATAAAGTAAAAAAGTAATATATATATACTAAGTTGAAAGCTCTGAGGGGAGAGATTCTACTTTCTGGTACTGGTGCAAACACATAAGAGTATTCATTTTCTGTATAATCTATTATTTTGTTCAATCAATAAACTCTATTGTTTCGTAAATTTCTGCGTAAGTTCTTCTTTAAAGTTAATTAGTTAAGAGCACAGGGTTCAACCAGGTGTGTTGTTTCACCGTATATAAATCTCGTCCGGGCAAGTCCGTCGGGAATGAGGCTCAAAAGAGACCAAGAGCCGCTTATCTTCACAGCAGATTGTCCCGGTGTCCGGTTGTGAGTACCTGTTCAGGACTAAACCGCTCGAGTCCGGTCAGCCACGAAGAGCATCACGATGACCCATGAGTGGACAGGACTTTGGACCGGCGCTGACAGATGTGGGCGATAGATCTGAGGGAAGGGCGTTATGCCAGCATGCGTTGAATTCGGGCAGAATGGCGTATGGCGACACTCGCACTCGGCGACGATTGGACATAAGCACTAAGAGAGATGGAAGAGCCCGAAAACGTCTCAATATAGTAAATATATTTTCAATTATATAGCGTCAATTTAGCTTGATTGATTTATTAACTGTTTGTGTATTTAAGCTATTTAATAAATTTAGTTAATTAGCAGATTATGTTAAGACAATTAAATTATATTATTTTTTACTAATTTTGATTTTATTCCATTTAAAATTTTAAAATTCAAAATAACTATACTCAAATTGTAAATTTGTCCCCTTTTATATGACACATGTTATGGAATATTCCTTGTTATAAAAATGAAATTTTGCAGACTTTATTTAAACTTTAAAATATTATTAAGCAACCTAGCTTCATTGTTTTCTTAATTGTTCGCAATATGTTTAGTACATGTGTTCTAAATTATGCTAGTTTTGCACTCAAATTGTTTTCTTCAATCGATCAAACTTTTATAAATTTTTTAAAATTAGATTAAATTATTGTTAGAATTTTATATTAAATGAGTAACGATTGAAATCATATCTTTAATGCGAATGCATTCTTATGACTGACTCAGCGGAACTGATTTTCTGATTTTATAAATTGTTAGTTTAAGTGATCAATAAAATAGTTTTACTATAAATAGGATAATAAATAAGATACAGTCAGTTCTCGTTTTGGGACCTCATGTCGGGGCAGGGGGTTTAAGGGACAAAATCGACAGAGGGATAAAAATAAGTGATGTTTAGCATTGTTTTGTTTTGAATTGTTTTCAAAAATAATGTCCAAAAACGAGAGGGGGATGAAAACCATGGGGTCTCAAATCGAGAACTGACTGTATTAAATTAAATACTCTTTTATAAGAGGAAAGTGACCCCTTAGTTTTGAGCGATCTGTGCGATCTCTAATGGAGTGGTATGCAGACAATGGGGGGAAATGTATGTCTCAGTCTATAAATATTGTGCTTTTGTTGATTTATCGATCGGTAATAATGTATTCAACGATTGTAAAAAACAATATAGAATTTACGCAAAAAATTGCATGAATTTGAATACGTCTTTACTCTACGAGTATTCAAACACAACTGAATATCAATTTTAAGTCAAATAAAAGTTAAAGATTTGAAAAAAGGTTTGAATCCACTGGCAAAGTGAGCTTTCTAGGGTAATTTACTTCACCTCATCACTTCGTATAGTAATAGTGCACAATCTCTGAGCTTGTTCATAGCTAGCAGAGAATATTCTAGAAGAGTTTGGAGAACAACTACACCGGAAGAGTATACTCGTATAAGTGATGCTCAATATATGCAGTGATACTTAACTCTTATACCTAATGCTATTGTAGCTGCAGTGAAATATAGGCTCATTCTCTGGATAATTATCACATACTTTAGCATTGATATTATGAATAATGGCCAACCGAGCGCTTGCAAGCCTTAAGATAGGAACTAACTTCTGTGATTATTTGGAGTGCTAATCCAATCTGCTGTGGCCTGTCAGTTCTTGTGAATACGCATTGTTGTTAAAAGAAGTTAATTCAAGTTTACGAATAGTTTACTTATGGAAATTTCACTGTAGAGTTTATAATTATTAATATGAATATTCGATGAAAAGAGTCACTGATCTTAGAATACACTACTGTATAGTTGCTATAATGAATCTGAAAGAGTAAGTGGTGACGTTTAGATTGGGGGTAGCAATATATGAAATATATTACAATATTATTAATTAATTATAAGCTTTAATTTATAACAAAGATATTAATGAGAATTCGTTATTATATTATATAGTAAATAAGTTTGCAATTATATAGTGTTAATTTAGTTTGATTGATTTATTAATCGATTCTGTATTTAAACTATTTAGAAATTTAATTAATTAGCAGATTAATTTATTTAGTTAAATCATGTTATTTTTTACTAATTTTTATTTAATTCGATTTAAAACTTTAAAATCCAAAAAATTATACTCAACTTGTAAATTTGTCCCCTTTTATATGATACATGTGATGGAGAATTCCTTGTTATACACATGAAATTTTGCGAACTTTATTTAAAGTTTACAATTTTATTAAAGCGACCTATCTTCATTGTTTTTTAAATATTTCCAATAGAGTAGCAATATTTTTAGTTCATATGTTCTAAGTTATATTTTTACACTAATGGTGTTTTCTTCAATCGATCAAACAGTTATACATTTGTTAGAATTAGTTTAACATTATTTTTAGAGTTTTATATTTAATGAGTAATAATCGAAATCATATTTTCAATGCGAATGCATTCTTATGACTGACACACACACACAAGAGCTGTATTCATACCTGGCCAATGGGGTATTCTGCTTTTTAGTATATATTGTATCGACTTATAAAAAGGTCAAAATTGAATAAGTTCTTGTGACCCGTGCGAACATTCAGGAATATATGACATTTCATTTTAAATTATTGTTTCTAGCTAAAAATTTAAGATTTTGTGGGTTATACTAAACTCAGTGGTGTATTTTACATAACATATCAAAAGTGAATTTTTCAAAATTTAAAATGTGTTAAAATTTGTCCTTAGGGCGTCCCGAGGATGATAAAACTTAGTATACAGGGAGAGTATGTTAAAATATAAATCTCTGCTAAATTTAAACAAGTTCTCAAGTCTTTAAGGGTTTTAAGGTAGTCTTTTAAATTTTTTAATAAATTTTAAAAAATAGAAATTCAGATCTCTGGTTGTCATATTGTGTTATATTGATTACAATTTTATCAAAGTCTAATATTAGTTCAATTCTGAACACATAGTGTAGTATAACCCACAAAATCAGTCAGAATAGAAATTATATTAGACTTTTATAAAATTTCTAAAATGATAACCAATATGACACATCATATTGTGTTATAACCAATATAACACAATATGACAACCAGAGATCTGAATTCTTAGTTTTTTTAATTTATTAAAAAATTAAAAAGATTACCTTAAAACCATTAAAGACTTCAGAACTTGTTTAAATTTAGCATAGATTTATATTTTAACATACTCTCTTTGTATACTAAGTTTTACCATCCTTGGGACGCCCTAAGGACGAATTTTAACACATTTTAAATTTTGAAAAATTCACTTTTGATATGTTATGTAAAATACACCACTGAGTGTAATATTACCCACAAAATCTTAAATTTTTAGCTAGAAACAATAATTTAAAATAAAATATCTTATATTCTTGAATGACCGCATGGGTCACAACAACTTTTTCAATTTTGACGTCTTTATGAGCCGATACAATATATACTAAAAAAAGGCTACCCCATTGGCCATGCCTGCTTGAAACTATATTTGGGTATATGTACTGAAATAAATGTGTTTATCGATTCCAATACATTGAATACAACATTATGTAAAACAAATGAATGATCATATAGTTATTATATCAGTGTTAAGAGTATTATTCTGTTATTACTTCTAATCAATAATAGTGTAAATAAGGGGAGAATTTTCTTGTAAAATAAAAAATAGTTCACTAGTTTTATACATAAAATATGAATTAATAATAAAAGAACAGAAAAATAATAAAAATTAAACTTTTTTGTTATCAAAATCAAATAAATCAACTGAACTGCATATTCTAAAATATATCGATATATCCTTATTTGAATTGCTTGAACTTTAAGCTAAACTTGAATATCATATTATTAAATATTGAGGTGATTTGAGATATCAAAATATAATTAATTATATAATTAATAATTACAGGCCTTCTCTATATTAAAAATGTTTTTTTTACCATTAACTATATGTAAAGTAAAGTAGAAAATATGATACAAATCTGCATAAATAGTGTATTAGAGAGTATTGGGAATAAAAACTGCTCCAAACCCTAAACACCACTAATATTTAATGTATTATTTAGAAATTAAATTTTTGATTGCATGCAAAAAGTAATAAACTTAATAGAGATGTAACGCAAGTAAACCTCATGGAAATCAATTTTTCAGCCCATCTTCTGGTGTTTAGTTAAAGCATTTGTGATTTAATAAAGAACACATGTTTTTATGCCTTAACCCAAAAGCGCACATATATTCTAATAACTATATTACAAAAGCCGTACGAAATTAATAAGTAAATTGAAATTCGCTTCAATTCATACAAGAATTTTTAGACTAAAATAGGAATTAACTATGAATTATAAAAATTGAGATTTCATAGAAAATTCATTGCTTACATGAGTACATGAGTATGTTCTTTGCCCTTAATTTATTGCCTGTGCAGCTATTATTTGACATTAATTTAATATAATCCAAGAAAAAGTTCTTTTTTATATTAAAAATTATTTAATTAAATAGAAAATATGCAAAAAGAATCTCTCTCTCTCTCTCTCTCTCTCTCTCTCTCTCTCTCTCTCTCTCTCTCTCTCTCTTCTCCCTTCGCTCTCTCGCTATCTTTAAATAGCTATTAGTGTACAGAAAAAAGTTTTAAAGACTGAAAACACAGCAAATATTTGTAAGCATAAGAAGAGATAATACGAGTGCTATTTAAGAGTGACTATAAGGCACTTAAGGAAAAAGATGCAAAATATTATGAGAGTTTTAAGAAGTTTAGGGTCAAAAAAAGATAGATAAGGAGGAGACTGATTGCTGGGCTCTCTGCTCCGGGTGTTTGGGAGCCGTCTATCTTATGGCTATACAGTTGTGAATTGTATTTCACTTTTTGCATACGCACTGAGCAATGGGTTGGCAATTGTGTTGGTATTGTTCTCCACCACAGAACTGATTGTTCCAGTAATGGGTCGAAGAATAACATATTTTTAGGATATAAACCCATCTTTAGGTTATAAGCAAACAATGCAGACATTTTTGCTGTCACCCAATCAACAATGGAATGGCATTACAACCCTAGCCTTCATATTATTGATATACAGTCATTCGTCTGCAATATTTGGCTAAAATATTATTTCTGCTGATATGCCGTCTCTGGCAGTCAGTCAGTGCCCAAACCTATTGAATAGTGAGACCGAAATACGCAGACAATAAAGCATTTGAAATATTTTTTCTTAGAAGAGAGAAAAGAATTATTAAAATATCACATCTAATAACTGGTTGATTGGCGATGACTGGCCTTACGAGCGCCGAATGGCTTATGCAAAGTAATCGTCAGTCAGTCGGCGAACATGTTTTAGAGCTGTTCAGAGCTGACACTTTAGACATTAACACATGATTTTTATCTGCGATTCTGGACATAAGAGTCAGAAGACTAAAACAGAATTTCACTTTATATACGGCTTTCGAGAAATTTTATTTAAGGATAAAAAATCAACATTTTTTGCTCGGTTGACATGAAGGACTGGGCTCTCGGGGCGCAGTCATGCTGTGATTGTTCGAAGGAGTAGTTGATAATCAATGCCATATTACTGTCAAATAACGTCATGAATAGAGGCTCTTAATATCAGAATATATAAGACTATCGTATAACTGCTGTCATTATTGCCATTCAATGCAATATAAAAAAGGACTAAAAGTTTGGATTCGTATAAAATAAACTGATTTATAATTAAATAGGAAATTATTAATTTAAATGTGTCTTTAATTGACTTTAATTTTAAAATTAAGTATTTGATATTTTGAACCACAATAAACTCCTTTTAGTTAATATTCAAAAATATTTCAATTAAGTCAATAAAATCCTTGAGTTTTATTAGTTCATTAAAATTAATTATATTATATGATTATATAAGGTATATTTATAATATTTATATTTAAGCTTTAATTAATTAATTTGCACTTAATTATAGAGAATATTAATTTGAGATTAAAGAATGAGATTCTGTAGCGAATGCATACCCTTTATATATAATCTATTACGCAATGACAGCCGGGTATTAGATTGCGAGCAATCATATACTCGAGAGGAAACTGTCCCTAAATTACACATTACTCTATAAAATATTACAAAAAATTGTGAATTTATTTTTTATTTGATTGTAAAAGAGAGGAAAAGCCTATTGTAGTCTAATAATTGTCATGTATTTGACTTTAAAATATGTTTTCCTTTTATGTTTTATTATAAAATGTATTGAATTTTTTTGAAAGTCTTTAAGCAATAATTGTTAGCATTTGTGTCATTCATATGATAGACAAAAATATACAATTATTGTTTGAGTAGTTTTTTTATATTACAATATTCTAAGTATAATATATATAATATTCTATATAATGATTGGTCATTACTGAACCCAATTTTCATATATTAATTCATTATATATTTAATATTTGTTTGGCTCTTGAACTCGACCCCAACTCCACTCGATTGCACTCACTTACTCCACCCAGAGATCACTAACAAAAATTGGACATCTATTGCATACTTGTGTGTGTATATTGAGAGCCCACTTACATCACTGCCAATCATAGCAAAGGCTATGATAACAATAGGGCTTATAATCCAATTTGTTTGATTAGAATCGGAGAGAAATTCAATAAAATTATTTAAGGATTTAAGTGCAGATGTTTTGTGAATGAGAGAGTAGTTCATTAGCCGTGGAAGACCTCGGGTCGGGTCTCCCGTTTTGCATGTAATACACAGTCAGACACTGTTAGACAAGTACTGGATATTCACATTCTATATACTTATGGCAATAGGTTTGAGAGCGTATATCAAACAAAATTAAGCAAACTTTGTCTAATCACGCAATGTCTCGATGCGATATAATTTATTGAGAATAGGCTACTCCTACACATATAAATAGGGGAGAGAGAGAAAGAGAGGGAAGGAGAGAGACCAGAGAAATGTTAGAAAAGAAAAAGCTCAGATCAGTTCAGTGCGTATTGCGATTCGCTATAAACTAAGTAACTGTTATGTATGACTTGCGTGCATTCACTTACAACTTAGAAGGAAAGGTATAATAACTTACAACACCGTAAATATGAGATACACTTTCGAGTAATAATTGTTAGCTTCGCTTCATCTCTCGCTCTACTCATCCTCTGAGGACTGGAAACGAAGGCATTTATTCTCTATCTTATCCTCTTTTGCTTTTGTACTGATAGGCAAAGGCATTCCTATGGTTTTGTATTCTATAAATAAATTGGTTCCTAAAGCACAGAAACTAATTTACATAATTACATATTCGCTAATGGCTTTGTAATCGCCTTAATTGCTATCTAAAAGTTTGGCCTTCGATTACATTGACTAACAAAATGATCATTTTATGGCCGTCCCAATCAACAGGTGTGTAATGTGTGTGTCTCTTAAGAACAAATGTTTGTTTTCCTTCTCGAAAGCATAATTAAAATATGAAGTCAATTGAAAATTCATAATTCATTACTATTTTGAATTTGAATTTGAAATATAGAAACAACAAAATTCTTAATTTTTTTTTTTGTTAAAAAATTATAGAAAAAAATAAAATATAAGTTTATTTCAGAAATATTACGAAAGCTAATATTTTCTTACTAAAGATTTTTCAAAATTAAATTTCCGAATGAACTTATTTTTTTGTTTACTGTGTTGTTCATAAATCAGTGAACTAGAAAACTAAATTGCCTCAAAAAAATATTTGTCTCGCATATCAGTCAGTGTTGGCTGCACTACACCTACAAGCTATACAATACATGACATTTTTACCGTAGTTTAGAAGAGGAGGAGAAAGAGAGAAAGAGAAATGATATATACTTTTCCAAGAGTTCAATAAAAAATAAGTTGAACTAAAAATTATTTATTTTATTAATAATAAAATTCACTGAATATATGAAAGAATTTGCAAAAAAATGTCATTTTTACACTTTTTTGAATATAAATTGTTAAAATAAAGAAATTAATATTTTTTTTTTTGATTTAAAAAAACTAAAATTTAAAATAAGTTAAAGCAGATGCAGATCACACCAAGTCTTGAGTTTTATAAATATAAGAAAAAATACAGTAAAAAACAAACAGAATTCACGCTGTTTTGCATCCGCGCTCTAAACACAACAAAATATAAATAAAAAATATTTTACAGTTCGGTTCATCTGTAAAGAGAGAGCGTTATTATAAATTATTTTCAATTTTTTAGCTGAAATAAACTGCAATTCATAATAAAAAATAAATATAATATTTATATACACTTAAGAACACCCGAGTGTGAGCTGTAATTTAAAATATTTAACTTCTTTTAGTATTTTTGCTGACAAACACACGGGAATTGACGGCCGAACAGAATTGGTAAATAAGTGTAGCACTAGTTCTGGTAGCACTTTCACCCTGTGCTCTCTCTCACTGTGTATATTAGGTCGTAGTGTTAATAAGATATCTGTACCGCAGAAATCAGTTTTTCACTTCTAAAGGCACTGTAGATAATGAAGCGAATACTAAATTCTTCGCTCTTTACTTAAAACACTTGAATAGTTATAAGATTTTTGAAGAATCTTTTTATTTGTGTATGTTTTTCAAAAAGGATAGGATAGGGAGAAAGGTGTCTGTTCTGGTGCTGTAATAGGTTTTGTTGATGATTAATGGTTTTAACTTTAAAGACACTGTGCTTTTTTCCAATAGTAGGGCGGCGTTCGGGGCTATCATAACACAAAATTCTCAGTTCAAACATAAGAAGAAAATGTTTTTTCGTTAACTTTCTTTCTTTTTTTTCTACTCAACTGTTTTCAAACATAAAATGCGAAAATTCAATAAATTATAAATCAAATCGAAAGTTAATGTTTTTCTCTATTTAACGAAAGGGTTTTTCTATAAGTTCTAACCCAGAGATCAATATTGATTAAATGTTACGCAAATTAAACTCCCGGTGTTGTTGAGTGTACTCATCAACTGATCTCTGCATTTGATTCATTGAACTTAAAAATCAATTTCATTGACAATCAATTTAATAGTAAATATATATAAAAGACTTGCGGCCATTAAGAAAGAGAGAATTTTTTTTCCTTCGCTCTTATTTTTGTTAATTCCACACATAAATTGATTCAATACATACACTGTATTATAGATTGATTTTTAAACTAATTAATAAATTTTTTCCTAACATTTTTGTTGTTTTGTTTCGCCTTAAATAAGATAAATGATTAATCCTATTATAAAATTCTTATTTTTTATTTATTTATAATTCTAATCAATATATAAATAATGATAGAAAAGCGGAATTCAATTAATTTATTTGTGGATCAAATTAATTGAATTGAGAGAAAAAATTTCTATTAATAAATCAATAAATCTTATGTTCAATTAGTTATTTGTTTGCTAAGTGTTGTATATTTTGACTAAAGCCCTGTGCAATGACTAAAACAGAGTATTATTTGGTGTTATTCTGTAAGTCATTCTCTTTTTTTATTTTTGGCATTGGATTCACGGGATTTCGGGATTCAATGAGTGTTGTGGCGCCTATGCCTGTAATGTGAGACTTTGCACATGTTTTGAATATTACACGAAACTACAAAACCCGGTATATTATACTGAATAAACATTTAGAAAAGTAGATATAAATTATAATTTAATACATTAATACTAATGAGCCATAACATCATAATAGTTCAGTCCAACTGTGACTCTCCTCTCAATGTTTTTCATCGATATCTAGTTTGTTGTTTCCAAGAATTTCATTACCAAACCACATTAGGCTATCATATTAACTGATCCAGACTACTTTCGACACACTCAGGAATTTTCAACTCTTCAAAATTAAAATCAATCCTAAGATATGTAGAAATATGTTTAGATATATGTGTTTAAACAAATTTCAAATAATTAATATTTATTTTCAGACATTCCATAAATTCTTTTATAATATTTTTCTGTAAAATTGGTTGAAACATATTTTTGTTTGAAATTATTAATTTCGATTATTAATGGTGTGCAGTATTTCCTTCAGTCAGACTTATTCATTGAGTATTAGTTCTCAATTAGCGGATGTCATCTCATAATACTATTATATCTTTTATTCTTTTCTATTGTTAACATTTTTCTTATATTTTAAACTCAAGTTTCATAAATTCATTTAAAAAAGCATCTATTCTTTGAACTAATGTAGGCCTGACTTGTATTTCTTATATATTAATTTCTGAATCTACCTGTTCTAATAGTTTTAATATAGAAAATCTAAATTTAATAATATCGGCCACAATACCCTTTACTCCCATTTATCAACTCATCAATTAATAAATATCTCGATTCTGTTCATCAGTCAGTCTTAAATAAAAGATATTAAATTTGGATTCATTTCAGTTAAAAAATTATGAATGAATGGAATCAGAAAACAGATTATTCGATAAGATTTAATCATTTAAATACACTCTCTATAGAGTTACTCCTGTAGTGTTTCCTCTCTATACTAGTGTTGATTACTATCTCAATAATATTAAATAGCTTTACACACAAACAAAACAGAAGTTACAAAAGCAATGAATAGATTAAGAATTGATATTTTGTTTAAAGAATTTGACAGAATTATTGTAAATCCAATGAATTTAAAAAAAATTTTGAAAAATACATTTCAATTTTGATATTCACATAAACAAAAAATCAAACAGCGATTCAGATTAGATAAAGTGCGCCCAAAAAATCAATGTTTATTTAATTCCTGTTTAGAAAATAAAATAAGAGTTGAATAAATAGAAAAAATATATGTATTTATTCAGTCCTATAATTATATTTTTTCTCTGTATTATATTCTCTATAATATAAAATGGTTAATAAATAAAAATAATATTCAAATTATTAAACATTAATCAAACGAATAAATAAAAGATTCTTTAGTTTTTCAATATTAGGGTTAATGTATTTGAGATGTGAACGAAACAATTGTATGTATAGTAAAAATATATATTCAGAAAATATTCAGAAACTGGCTGTGGCTATGAAAGTATTCATTTTCAACAGTTCAAGCATAAGAACAAATCTGAGTATAACGTTGTTATAATGAGTTCTCTCTCTCTCTCTCTCTCTCTCTCTCTCTCTCTCTCTCTCTCTCTCTCTCCCCTTCCCCTCTCCTCATATGATATAATAATAGTAGAAACCTTCTGTTCTTATTTACACAAAAATTAAAAGCCTCGAGGAATATATAGAATAGAAAAAACAATTTGCAAGAATATATTCTCCAATACAAACACCATCTAATGATAATTGTGTGTTGAATGCAATTATGCATATTATTGTTAGGTTTTAAATGTTTTATTTTTATACAATACTAATATTTATTTATATATAGAATTTTATGCATTAATTATGAGGTTTCAAAAAGAGAAATAGTTTGTTAATATTTATTTTTTATAGTTCTTTGGAAATGTAAAAACTATTTCTTAATTATTGGCATTTTCTCAAAAATTGTGAACAAATTTTACAAATTAGAAGCAAACAGTGATAATTGTTTTTTATTGCTAATGAAAAGGCATTTGGCAAAAGTGAATATTCAAATAATATGAAACAAAAAGCCGTTTTGAATGCTTTTTGAAGCACTCATTATATTTATATAAATTACTTTATTTTTCGTCATTAAAGACTATATTTAGTAATCACTTGTTTGGAAATCTGTAACGCATTTACAGTAATTCAACAAATCATTAAAAATTTTAGTCATTTAATGTCGAATGTATTGATAAAAAAATATATTTTTCAAGGATTCTAAAGAAAAATTAAATCAATTTCGAAAAATTCTAAACACATTATTCATACAGAATATGAATCTCAGAAATTAAAACATAAATTATATTTAATTGAGTGAGAGTTTAGTTTATAAAAAGATAGAATAAAATTAATTTAATTTCTTCTCAATAGGAGAGGAACGGAAGCTATTCTATAGTGAGAATAGAGCACAACCACTGTTACAGTATTGCACCAAAAGGGAAAATACATTGAAAAATGAGAAATTAATCTTTTGAAGAGTAAAAAAAACCTGAGATTCAAAATTCAAAAAATATTTATCTAATGCAACGGTATGTCGAGGTCTGTGCAAAGTTAAGTGCGATAGGAAAGTCGGATTCCAAGGCTATAGTCAGCGTGTGATCAGATTTATTAATTTACATCACTTTCAGCAAACACTTTAAAAATAAATAAAATAAAACATCTCTTTGACCAACGATTGATTGATAGTATTTTCTCTATTAGTGGAGATTTTAATATATTATGCTTTCATTAAATTATTCTTTTAAAACAAAATTAATTTGAACTCAAAATTCTTTTTAAACAAAGTATTTTGAAATTTGTTCAGAAAAGATAGAACAGTAATGCAATTTTTTACTTAATGTTAAGAAAAAAAACTTTTTTGGTATCTTTTCTTTGATAAATGGATTGAGTAATTGGCACGGAATAATTTTTTTCTTATATTAATTATCTTTAATTTTTATTGGAATATGAATTTCATTAAATATATTTTATATAATTCTTTTCCAAAGAGAAGAAATTCTCTTATTTAGAAAAAACAATGTATTTTATTTAATTAGACTCTTATTTTAAATGACTTTATTATATTCTGTGGTCACGTTATATAAGAGATGAGATTTGTTAAATTTAAGCTTTTATGCAATCCTTTTATGAAAAGTGACTCAAGAGAGTAAAGTATTACAACAAACCATTAATATTGATTACGAAAAAATATATACTCATTAAATGTATTCATTTTATAAATTGTAATTAATTTATTTTCATATTATTTTTTAGCTGTAATTACTTAAGACTTTTTTTCTCTATTACTTTCACTGAATTTTAATTAGACTTTTCTCCAAAGAGAAAAATATTCTTTAAAAAAGATTCTGTTCACTCAGTCCTATAATGTTTCTCAAGTATAATGATTATTTTAATTATCTTTATTATAACTGAAATGTGGACTTATTTTTATTCAAATCTATTTTAACGATTTATATAAAAGAAAAATATTTTCTAAGAATATATTAATACATTTTAGGGATAATTACTCATTAATGAAAATCATCATTTTTAAAAGTTTCGACAAATGTTTGAAGCGATTTAGTGGTAAGATTTAGAGATTTAGGAAAAGTATTGAGTCCTTTTTGGTCAATGGGAGTGAGAATATTTTGTCAGAGAAAGAGACAACAAAACTAGAGGCGCCTTAAAAATTAGACGCCATTCGTCGGCTCATACATGAAATTCCCAAATCGTATATTTATTCCTCTTAAGGACTAAAGGTTTTAGAATTAAAACCACATATCAGACGATGAGAACTAACTGACGGAACGATAATTTATATAAGTTTCGAATTACAAATACCACAAAATATGAGAGCATTAAAGAAAAAATGAATTTCAAGATTGAAGAGTCGTTGAAATTCTTGGCTTTTGATTATTTAATAAAATTTAAAGAAGTAAATTTATTTTAGAACTAGCCTTCCTAGTCTAAATTATTTTTTGTATCTAGCTTAAAATTTGACTCCTAATAGAATTTTTGCATTCAGTGCTCAATTCATTGCACTCTTCAATTATGAAGCGTTTTTTGAGCCCCAGTGCTCATCATTACACAAATAAATGATATGTAAAGGCGGACAGACAGACTCCCATTTCCGCCCTATCCTTTTCCCTTTTTTTCTGAATGTTATCAAAAGAGGTTCGCCGACAATCAGAGAAATATTATATTTGTTCGAATATATTAGGAATGATTAAGAAATATTTGAAAGCATTTCTCTCTATTTTGCAATTCTTTACGAATAATTATAGTATTCTTTGTCTTACAGTTTGGCAAATATTTTCACACAAAACAAAAAAACGTTTTAACAAATAATAATAAACCAATTGATTGATTAAATAGTTTTTGGCGCAGAAGAAGAAGAAGAAGAAGAAAATAAATGTTTGAGTTTACTTACGTTATGCAGTTTGTAGTAAAGACCACATGCATTGCATACGGGCTCTCCGTTATGGTTCCGGCGCCATAAGGTCGTAGTGGTTGTCTTGCAGTTGGCACAACTGGTCCCCGCGCGACGAGCAGCAGACTATACAACCAAAGAGGAAAGACAAGAATAAGAGAAATTAGTCAAATATTTAAATACTTTGCTTTATATACAACAATAATTAGCACCGATTTGTTTTTGCATTCATTTTTCTATAGGGTTTGCGATAACTCATTGATTTGCGTCAAATATATTCACAAATAAATTCTTGTAATTCTATTCTAATCTCAAATATTTAATTATTATTATATTTTAATGAAATCTGTTTCTCATTCTTTTCCCTCTCTTATACACACTTTTCTAATTTTGATATTTTGGAGAATTTTTAAAAATATGTAAATAATATTAAAGCAAAATTAAAAAGTTTATTATTAATGTGGTTTCCATGTGAACAGTGGAGCAATTAATATGACAAACGGCCCAAAACCAGGATATGAGTGGCCGTAACTATGATTGTCGACTCCGCTCTTTAGCTATATAACTATGCGCTGGGCTATATCAGGGGCCGTGTTGGGAGCTCACGATCAGCCCATTTGTTATATCATCAGGTGCAGAAAAATTAGCTAAAAACCGCTGTTCACGTTCTGAACGGCCTCACGAATCGTTCGCTTCACAGCAAACAAATTCTTTTGCCTCTATTTTTTAGAAGAATGAAAAGTTATTTTGAACAAAATTTTTAACTATTTTCTTACACTAATCAGACAATAGAGGCTATAATTTAGTCTATAAACAGATATTGTCGTCAAAAACTTATAATGTTGTGGCAAATTTCAGTAGTATTAAATGGGTATGGGTGGAAGTAACATGGTGATTTTTCTTTACACATTACCGGTTTTAATTTTATTAAAACTGGTTATGAGATTTGTAAGATCAGAATTTGATTGTTTTTACAAATCCGTTATTTTAAAAACTTTGATTGGGTTCTACATAGGTTGCAAGATTTTTTCAGACCAAGATGATAAATTATTCTTTATATTTTAGGACAATTCTGGATATACAGTGAGGGTTAAAATTAAATAAATATTGACTTAAATTGTTAAAAAGCTAATCTTTCAAAATTCTAATCTATATTATCATATGTACGAGTTTTTACATTACCATTTCATGTTTTAATTATTTATTTGTTTTATCACTCATTCATTTGATTGTCAAATAATTCAATCATTTCTATAAAACACTTTCAAAAATTCAAGTTAAATAATAAAAATATATATTTTATAACCAGTTTTATTAACTCATTTCCAAATAAGAAAAATATCGTTTTTTATATCACAAATATTTCAATAAAAACCGGGAAAAAATTAAGAAAAATTTCTAAATTCTTCTTGTGTTAAATCAAAAGAATAAAAAAAATTACACTTAAAATCAAATTAAAGAGTGATTTTGTCAAAACATCAAATATATTCTGAATAAATAATCAGATAATAAGATAATAAAAATTAAGGCTTAAATTGGAAATTATATATAATTTCTTTTTATACAATTAGATACTAAATAGTGGGCAATAAATAAGAAACTAACCACTACTTTGACATTAAATTTTATGTACGTTTATGTGTTTTATTTTCATTATTTTTTTCGTTTGATTCAACAAAAAAGGGTTATAACTGCTCAAATTTAATGCCAGCTCTAATCTTATTATATAAGTTTTGTGCGAATAGAGCCCAAAGTCATGAGAAATGCATTCGTACTGTTTTTTGCGCTCAAATAAATTGTTATCAAATTTAATGCACAGACAGTAATGTATATCTCATCTCATTTTTCAGGTAAAAAAATTCTGTTATCAGTTCTTCTAAATGAGAGCCTAAAAACATTTTTTCTGAATTTTATTAATCAATACATACATGGATGGCATGATTTAAAGGGATAGATATGATAAGTTAAGTAACTTATGTTTTATACCATACACATAGAGTTATGTGTGATTAGCACTCGTAGCACATATTATATGTGATTCTTATTTGTGATAAGAGAAGTCGAGTTGGAGTTAAAAAGAGCTGAAATGATAAGCTTTTCTTAAACATGTAAGGCTTAACATATTTTCTGAAGAAATTTTTTAAAATTTTAGAACTACAGTGTGTAGAGTGGAGTGGATCGGTAGATATTGTGCTGTGCCATCAAATGGTAGAGATTTTTCTACTCGTTTTTTCAATTGCCTTAAGGATTAATATAAACGTGATTTTGTTCACTAATGAGACAACAAAATAATTTTTTTCAGTTAAATCTTATGGACCAAAGACTAACTCAAAATTAAAGCAAAAAAAGAGAAAAATATAACTGATATTGCATTGAATTATATATAAATTCCATTAATTTATTGCGATTTGTGATTAATAAAGTGAATAAAAAATTCTCTCTCTCTCTCTCTCTCTCTCTCTCTCTCTCTCTCTCTCTCTCTCTCTCCGCTATAATTCTTGAATTCTCTTTAAAAAATCTGAAATTTAGATCTAGTTTTTGCTCTGGAAATGACAAATCCATTAGTATCTTGACCAGAATTAGGGCACTACTACATACTACTGTACACCATTCCAGTACTACAGACTGCAGTAACTTATTAGAAGTTTTATATATTTATCACTTATACAGAGCACTCATTGAACTCTAAGAAAACCAAAACAAAACTGAGAAAAAAGTGATTCAGCAGTCATTTGACTGCATCGGGACGTCAACGCCATTCGCCGTTTATTCTCGCTTCTCATCGCCGGAGCGCCGGTATTAAGAAGTGAATTATATTGAGAGAAGGGAGCAAAACAATTGTGTGGGGGAAACACACCTCTCCAAAGAACTTCTTAGTGTTAGTGACCATAAGAAGTGTAATTAATATCAGTATAGCGTGTTTCACGACTCAGACACACATATATTTCATAGTAGTGTAGCGCAGGTTAACAAAAGCTCGTTAGCAATGTATATAAGAATATAAGGAGAGAAATGAAAGCAGGAAAGAGCTAATGAAGTTTTGGGTGTTTACTACAGACCAGTGTTAGGATGATCTATTGGGCCGTCCGTTCATTTGGATCGGAGATTCATTCTTACCAACATTGCAGAGCACAGACATGTTTAAGCGAAAGATTTATAAATCTTTTGGTTTTTTAAATATTATTTTTTACTAACGAACTATATTTTTCTCATATACACTGTATGTTTTCAATATATTTTTATGCCAACTCCATACCCTTGGCCACAAATGTATTGATATATTAAATGTTTTATAAAATTGTAAAAAAATAATAATAAGGCAGAGCTCCGGGCAGTTCTTTGTTAAATGTTAAATACTATGTAATTACCACCTCTACCTCTCGCGTAACGAAAATTCGTGAGCTTAAGCACCAGTTATATTGGGATGTGATTAAAGTCTCAGTTAAATAATATTCTATAAAACGTATAAATCTATAAATGATTTTTCTTGTATTCCTGAATCTAAATGCAAAAACTCGATCACATCTTATGTAATGAATATTTAATAGAAATAAAAACAATAAAGTTTATGATAATTATTATTATTATTGAAAACATAGAGAGATTGGAATCAATACTCACAAGTCGTCTCTTAGGTTTGATGAGAGGCCTGTTCTGGCCATTCATTTTATGATAGAGACCGCAAGCATTGCATAAGTAGTGTCCGGTGCCGTCTCTTCGCCAAAGAGGTGTTGACGTCGCGCCACAATTCACACACTCTCGACCTTCTAATTGATTGAAACGGAAGAGAAATAAAAGATTATTAATATTTAAAAATCTATTTTTAGCTAAATTTTTTGTTTTTCAATCAGAAATTAACAGAAAATATGACAAATAATAATGAAATGAAAACCAAATATAAAATCATAAATAAAGGATGGAATGGAGGTTAGGCAAGGGATGTGGAAGGGGTTGGAATAGGAAAGCAGAGCACACACTCATTACACGCAGTCTATTGTATATCCGATAGTCAAATGTATTGCACCGAAAGAAATAGTTTTGTTGGAGAAAATTCTTGGACTACAGCGACAGCGAATATATGCGAGAAATGTGAGGATATTTAAAGCGATTCTATTTCATGGCATATCGTCTTCAGTGCACTGGCAGACAGACATTGAGTAAAACCCGAAAAGCACTTTCACTTCAATAAATTTTTAAAGGATTTTTCAATTCTCTTCTCTAAATGTGCATAAAATGAATGTCTAAGCGAAACGAAAGTTCATACCTCTCTTACAGTTCTTACAGTTTAGAAAAGGAGAGCCCCAGACCTTCGAAATCTACAGTAGACTCGAGAGTATTTGCTTTGAAGTTATTTTATGCCTTTAAACCCATTCAACAGAACTCGTGTGCCTTTTATTTAATATCTAGTATTTGTTAAAGTTTTGACAGACATAGGAAAGTCAAATATGCAAACAGTTATTCAGTTATTGTGTGCTAAACTCAAATACAAACTCATTAAAAACATTTCACTTTCACTCTCAACAAATACAATGTTTTGTTTATTTATAAAATCATTGAGTTTTTCATACTTTACTTCAACTCTGTGTTCCATTCAATTAGATTTTTATAATAAATAAAAAAAAGTATAAAATGTTTCCATCACTTTATGAATAGGAATATAAGTTTTAATGAAAAGAAACGTTGACTTAAACTCTTCAAAATATTCTTTTATGTAATTCACAACTCATTGAATGTAAAGACTTTCAAAGAAGGTTTTCCTTCATTCCAAAGCAATTCTGTTTATCGTATTATAACATATAATCGAAATCAATAATTCGTGTCAACTTTTAAATGCTATAATTAATTAATATTGTAATAAAAGTAAAACTATAGACAGAGAAATTGGGAGAGAGAGAGAGAGAGAGAGAATATCATCATTTCATGATTGAAACAAACAAAAAGTATAGATAGAGTAGTCTTTTATATCTTTTATATTAAACGATAACATCCTTTCACTCTTGATATGAGAATACAAAATAAATATTGTTTTGTTGGATTGTTTAAAGTTTATGAGTTTATGGCCCATAAATGGCAATAAACGTGAGCATAAAATTAAAATGGTTAATTGTTTTATTCTCTGATATTTCAATAAAATTGATCTACACTTATATCAAGTGCCAGAATGCATGAGCAAACATACAGTGCATATCTTTCAGGTAAATGACACTATTATTAATAACAATTGAAATGCCATTCTATATATATTATTATATTAAATGAAAAACTGATTGATTTCATACACTTATATGACATTTATTACAATTCAATTTCTTTATATTACTCTCACAACAAAAACGTCTAAATTGTGTATTAAATTTAAATATAGCACTATTTGATTGACACATCACTATATGTGCTTAGGGAACAACACCCATCCTGGCAGAGAGCACACAGGCATACACTCACTCTTACAGTTCAAGTCCTACTCTAACTCTGGGTCCTATTTGCTTCACTGCTACTCTATATATGTTATTGTTTTCCGATTTAATACCATTTAA
This sequence comes from Liacarus xylariae, assembly GCA_034693365.1. NCBI lineage: Eukaryota > Metazoa > Arthropoda > Arachnida > Sarcoptiformes > Liacaridae > Liacarus > Liacarus xylariae. Next base: position 15,219 of record JAQFXN010000031.1, on the reverse strand, counting down.
TATAACAACAGCACAACAGCTATGTTTTGTCTTTCACTCACTTTCCTGTACATTAACAACAATATCTGAGCCTCTCTTCCGAGAGAGAAGGAGAGGGAGAGGAGAGAGGCTGTATGTTTCCCATAATTCCATAACATTTATTCTACGAAAACTTTTTTATTTATAATTAATAACACTATTGTCTTCATTTTTCAATCTCTCAGTTCCCTTCCCTCTCCGGTCCCGCTTTCAAACTTGTTTTTATGCAAATCAATGATTAATTTTATATTTTTAGTTTTTTATTCAATTTTTCACCCCGGCTTTTCTTAATTATAATAAAACTTCTAATGAAATATGACATAATTTTACACTTTGATATTTTACATTCTAATTAATCTTTTCTTTATTTTTATACTTTGAAAACTAACATTCTTTACACTAATGAGTGCTTTTCTACTGGAGTTTATTTATTTTTTATTTTAAGACTTTTGAAAAATATTCTTTATTTGAATTCACTGTAGAATAGAAATAAAAACTACTTTTCCGACAATCGACTGAACAAATATACAAATAATGAATTCAAAACTACAGACAAAAGGGTTCAACAAATTCAAATATTTTTTTAAAGTAAAGTAAAATTTCTTTTTTTATGTATACAAATCTAATAAGATATATAAATATAACACAGATATAGAGTATATAACATCTAATTTATATACAATATTGTGATCAAATCTTTGCCACAAAAAAAATTCTTGAGAAATGTGTTTTTGATAATCACTGACAAGAAATTTTTGACTAAAAATAAATAAATAAATTTGTTGAATAAAAAAATTTTTTAATTGAAGCAAAGAAAATAAAATAAAATTCAATAAACATAAGCAGAAATTCTAGTTTTTCTAATGAGAAATATTATTTGATTTTTTGATAGTTTTATATTACAGTTCAAAATGATAGGAATATATGAAAACTATCTGCATTGATATGTTTTGAGTTTCATTCAAGAAAAAAATATTTTGTAATTAATTTCTATGTGGACTGCATTTAAAGTAATACATAATTTTCTTTTTTAACGATCCTTTGCTTAGACTTGAATTTATTTATTTTTTCATGAGAGCTGATTATCTCTAACTTAAATGAAATGAGTGGAGACTATAATATTAGGAATATTGTGAAAACTATAGTGAAATGAATGCATGACTGCATTTATAAAATTATATATTCGTTATTTCGATCAATGATTCCTATTAAAGAAGAATATGTGACTTATTTTTCTATTATATATAATAAATAGTGTATTTTTATATACATAATGCAGATGTGGTGTCGATTCCTACTGTTCATAGCTATGGAATATTCAAACGCAATCGCATTTAATACTAATAATTATAATCATTAGCTTATTATTAAACTCTCTCTTTTTTTCTTGTGGTAATCAACATATCATTAAATTAATCTTAAATCAATCACTAATCGCCTTAATTAGGTTTAAATTATATCAATTTATAACTTAATAGTAAAATGTCTTAACTCTCTCTCTTTATTTTCTTAATCAAATATTTTTTGTGATTTTTTTCACTGAATATTTTGCAAAATATTTAAAATTTCCTTAAGGAAAATGAGATAAAATATTAATTGAAAACATTAAGAATTCATAAAATATATTGATTTGGTATAATATGTGCTAAAATATTAAACATTAAATTAGTTCTCTTCAAACTAAATATTTCAAATGATAGAGATATCAAAATTTTCATTTCAATATGAATTCGGAAAAAGCTTGAAGAAAAAATATTCCATCAGATTATCTTAATATTAATCATATTTCACATTAAAGAAATCCTTATTTCGCACTTAATCTCCAAATATAATTAAAAAAGAAATCAGATGTCATTGAATTCAATTAATTATTCTTAATTCAGAATCTGATAAAAAAAATGAAATCAATTGACTTATTATCGATGTTTTCAATTAATTATTAGAAAATAAAATTAATTTTTAAAATATTTAAATTTTAGACGATTTGCAGACAATGAAAGAATAAAAAAGAAAAATTAAATAATTGAATGAATGGGAAAACATTAATTGAAAAATTCTATGCATTTGAAACAATGAGAAAGTCTTACAAAAAATATATTTATGTGCTCTAAAATATTTTTATTAATGTTTGCAATCAAATCAACTCAAACTCAATTGTTTTTCAGGCATTGTATATATGCTATGATATAATACAATACTTAATGTTTATTCTATTTTCTCATATATTTCTTAAATAATTTGACGGTTTTGATGGTTTAGGCAATAATAAGTTGTTTCCTATTCCTAACCTATCATATCGTAACTTATCATATAATTTGCTTCAAGTAATTGATCGCTAAGTTATTCACCAAAAGGTTATATAAATTATTTTGTTGTTATGAACCTAAACAATGAAAAGTAAAATAAGAAAATATTTGCTATTTGTTTCGCTAAGACTTAAATACTGAATGATATGTTATGTCAAACATGCGATTAGTTGTACGAAAAGATTATGTTTAGATATTTAACTATCAGTCGATCTTCGGTTTACTGATTCATCTTTCAGTCAAACTCTTTATTTCAAACTAAAAAAAATATAGTTTTCTAATTCGGGAAATCAGTAAAGCTAATTTTTATGTTATTCTCTTCTATTCTATACTATTATATAATGCAATTCATTTGGCAATTATTTTAATGAGTTATTCATTTGAATATACGATTGGAATAAAAAAATTATTACAGAATATTAATAATTTATTGAAATTAAGATTTGTTTTGATAGAAAGAGTTAACATATTATGAGTGATTACCCAATAGTATTGTCAACCCATTCATAAAAACTATTCAAACTGTGAGGTTGTGTTGCACTCATACCTCGCGAACGGATCATAAAAGTCAAAATATGATTTGAATCCTCATTAAAAACCTGCTGAAAGTGTTTATACATAACTACAAATTCAAAATAAAAGAGACGTTAATATTTGAAACACAATCTTAACTAAAACTAAAAAATATATTTATATTACTATTTGAATATATTATTTGAAGGGCTTATAGAGATTGTAAATAAGTTAGCCCTCAGACGAGTGTAAAAGAGAAATAAAATATCCAAAATATACTGAACATAAGGCTATGATATTCTGTGTGATATTCTATTAATTCATTTTATCAAGTTCTAAATATTTCAAAGTTAGAAATAGTGCTAATATTTTGTTCGGCAAATACTAAACTTTAAGACAAACTCCAAAAGTGGTTTGTATTTACAGATCAAAGCAATTGACCCAAACCTAGAACTAATAATTTTAAAAATATTAAACTAAATTACATGGGGTTTATGTTTCAGTTTTATATGCCTTCAAATTTTAAAAGCTATAAATAAAAATAAAAAGAATGCCTGACTATGAAGGATAGTGAGGGGGAGAACCAAAAATGACATACAATAAAGAGAGTGAAAGACACACAAACTGACTAACGATATGAAATGGTTTGGAGGTTTGCACTCAAGTCTAGTCCCAAAGCCTCGATTTCTTGCCCTAAAGCTCAATAATAAAATTCACAAACGAGGCAAAAATAAAATTTCCAAAAAAACTTACTCTAAAAAGAAAGAAAAATCGAAATTTAATTTTCGACTATTAAGTTGTGGAAAGAAAACAAATATTTGCACAAAAAATCAATCTTATATTTCATTGCTGTAGATATGAATGAGTTAACAATTTAAAGGCCAAAAAATTATAGCTTAATGTTATTAAAACCTAATATACAATAATTCTCAGGGGTTATTACGAAATTCATATACGGGTAGAGCTGTCCTGAGGACATATCTTTTATCATTATTATAACTTCATGTGCACTAACTTTGAATTTGTAATATTTTCGCTTAGTCTATATGTAAACATAGAGATCACAAATCATATATTTTAGGACTTTTGAATTCAAGTGCTCTCTTTTATTACCTAACTATACCATTTAGAGGAGAGGAGAGGAGAGGGTGGGAATTTTTTTTCTGTTGCTCTCTTTATATGAAATTGGATTTATTCTTAAATTCTGAATATTTTAGAATTGGAATATTGTTATTTTGCTCAAAATACTAAGCCTTATGTAATGTTCAGCTCATTTCGATTATACGCTATTTATAACAACAATCAAATGTATTGAATTCCTCCCAAATTGATGTGCATTTAGCCTAAGCATCGAATTATACACGCGTTTTGAGCCAAACAACAAATGTAATGTAATGTCAACAGCTATTAGGTATGGGTTTTATTTAGCAATCAAAGCATTAATTTTCATGACTATTTAAATATAATAAGTTATATAACTTAAGATATAAGGTATACAATCATGAATTCCACTCCTCTGCTTAATTGGCTCTCTCTCTCTCTCTCTCTCTCTCTCTCCCCTCAATTCCGACTACAATTTATTGATATATTCTTAATCTTTTATAATGTCTATAAGGGTTTTACAACTGAACCCAAATATTTACGTATATTAATTTTGAGGTTCACATCACGTTTTGATGATTTTCAATCAAATTTTCTCCTAATATAGTGTATAAATATCGATGATTTTATACCTTAATTACTTGAGAACTTAAAATAATAAATTCTGAATTAAAGCTTCGAAAGCGGAAAAACCGGTCACAAAAATATATTCTCAAATACAATTGATGACTAATATTATATAATCATTAGTAAAGTGCTCTTATATTTAGAAGAACTGGAGTAATACTCTTTCTCTAATAATGAGAACTAATATATATAAATCAAATCAGTTGTTAAATTCTGTGAATACAATCAGAATATTATTCACTTCACAACACAACACAATACAGTACAACAACAAAAACTGCTGAAACTATAATAACTGGAAAATTGGTTGAGAGTATCAAAACTAACGCTAAATTTGATAAATGAATTTTACATAACATGACTTTGAAAAAAAAGAAATTCTCTCTCATTTTCCCCTAACTATCCATAGTATACATACTACCCATGCTATCCATATCCGTATCTGAACGCTGAGATTAAAAGTTCAACACTAATTCATGTGTTTGTTTTGTTTGTTATATACGTTATATACATATATATTCTATAGTAAATTATATGGTTCTGAGCTGTTGTTGATTTATTAAATCACATTTCACTGGCTCTCTCTAAACAACACACGATCGCTGTGTTTAGTGTCCAATATATTACATATAAATAATAATATGTAATAATGATATATATATTTATATAGAAAAACTACTTCTCCTAAAAAGATAATTTTGGGCACAAATTGGTGCAACACTTTTATATTACAATACAATTACGTGTGTGTGTAATGAGTGGATCGGGTATTAAGAACTGCTTATCAGAGAAATTTATTTATTTAAGTAACAGAAATATAAAGTTTATATTCTTTTTTATTTAAGAGGATATGTTAAATGCATAGCACATCATATTATGATTAGTTTGTAATAAAGAGTGGTATTCTCTTTGGCTATAGCTTTGCACCAAATCCATTAGGTTTACAATATTTATTATAAAAGTATTACAATATTATTATTCTCTTTCTATCAGTTCTAAAAGCAATATCAGAGTCAGTAAAGTACAGGTTAGTTAAGTGTTTTGCAATTATATGAAATTATTTTATAGTAAAAGTTTTTTAAAGCCATTCATATATGCATTAATGATATCATTAATTATTTGGTTAAATATTTTCGTGAAAAGTAAAGCCTCATTAATAGTGTGCTTTTGAAGCTGTCATTAGGAATAGAGTTCAAATGCATAACAATTTTTGCTGCTTTTTTTGATGACCGAAATCGCATTTAAGAGAGAAAAAAAAATTATATTTTCTTCTGATTTAGATTTAGTTAAAAAAAATTATTTCCTCAGAAATGGGTTAACAGACAGAAGTTATGTTCTTTTAGTGTTATCTAATGATAAATAGTTTTGTTAGATATGGTTAGAAGTGATAGGACTTATAGTTTCTGTACATAAAGTATATGTATTTTTGAACTAAATTATAATTAAAATATTATCAGAAATTACTACTAAATTAATGTTCATTTGGAATCAGTAATAGATATAAACTGTTTGTTAAATTGATTTTGCAATAGATTTGTTAATTTGATTTCTAACTGATGTCATCCGAGAGTTTAGTTTAGATGACATAATAATCTGATATTAGTATTCTGTGTGTGGTTTGGTATGCGCTTACCGGCGCTGGACCTTCCCTTAGTCCTCTGTTTGTTTGCTGGTGACGTACCGGAGCTCTGTATGGATTTAGCACTGCTAAGCAAAGATGATGCGCTATGGTGTGAGTGATGGGGGAATCCATAGACCGGAGAACTAGCGGTCAGTTCGCTAACTGTGGACGTCGGCGGACCTGAGCCGGACCCGACGTAATGTGCGGGATAATAGGGGCTTATTGAAGAAGGGTGATATGTATGTGCGCTTTGATTAATGCTTGTGGAGAAGTTAGCACCTGTACCTTCTCTGGGTTTGCTACTCGAGCAGTTAGTTAAGGCTGAGCCCAAGCTTGTGATCATATTGTGATGTGTGGCCGCATTCACGTAATACGGCTTCATTTCTTGGGCGCCGGCAGACGAGGACAACGTGTCCGAACCCACAGAACTGCACGCTATGGCCTGAGTGCTGCTACTGGTGCTGCTGGCACTGCCAAACTCGGTGCCCACCGATCCCGACAATGAACCTGCATTAGCACCCGGGCCACCGTTAGCGTTGGCCGATGCAGAAGCTCCAGACACGTTATCGGGAGTGGCGTCTTTAGGAGGCGTAGGGGGAAAGCTAAATAAATGTGGACTAGAATGGGAGGGCGCTGTGGGAACGTGTGCTACACCCATGCCTGGCGGACTGGTGTGATGAGACATTGACGACTTGGCCGACCCGAACGGCGAACACCAACTCGGACCTGACGGGTGGCCATGACTGTGGTGGGCCGGATGGGGCACCATCGGGGGCTTGGCCTCCCCTGAGATCCACGGATGTAACGGGCTATGAAAGTGTGGTCGACATACCTGACCACTGGTCACACGAGCTATAAATCGGATTCAAAGAGAGACAAGAATTAGATTTTAATTTTTCGCAAAAAGAGTTTTGTTTTTCAATAATCCTTTGCCAATCGATTGACTTATATTTGAAAATATGTTAATTAATAGATTGACTGAAAATAAAATATTTGAGAAACTAATTTAGAAAAATTGTGTTTACTTTTAGCAATAAATATATATTTATTATAAATATTATTTCATATATTATAAATTTTTTTATTTGCCCATAAATACTCTGGAAAATTATGAATTATTATATAGTTTATGATCTTTAGCTAATTTATTAGGATATTTAGCAAAAGCAGTCAAAATTTATAATATCTGTTATGAAAATTTACATTTAATTGAGTTGATATAATTTTTTTACTCCGATCACTGGCATAGATAGCCTTAAGGGCATTGATATTTTACGCACAGATACAGACCGGCCGACCGAACAATGATCCCTCCCATCGAAAAGAGAGCTTAAATATTGTGCAACTTATTTCACAAGTTTTAAAACTATAATATTTATTGGCGATAAGTGAAAATTAGTTGCGAGAAGAGAGAGAAGAAAAAACTTAATTTTCTATTAAGAGCTTTAGAAGAAGAAGAAAAAAGAAATTTATGAATAGATATATTAAATTGAAAAATAAATATAAACTTTTCAAATCTAAATTAGCGCACATTAGTCGCATTTATTTTCTCAATAACTTATAGTATATGTGTGTCGGACAGAGAAATATTAAATTTTGTTCATAAAGATTGACTGCAGTGCCATAGAAAAGGAATGGTAATTTTATATGAGTTTAATCTGTTTTGGTGTCAAAGCATAAGTTTAAGTTCCTTATGATATAATATGTTAGTAGAAAAAAGACGATCAGTTTTTAGGTTAAAAAATTTAGTACTTTTTTGAAAAATTAATACTCGCTTTAAAAGCTATAAAAATGGGAGAAATGCTCTGAAAATATGGTTTCGGAATATGAGAAAAAAAGAAGAATAATTTGGGCGCTCAGTGTGTGTGTGATATGTTCGATGTGTGGCCCATATTTTTAAATACACAGCACATGTAGTGTATGTATACTAGAATACAAAATATCTTTTTACTCAACATTTACTGTTAAAAAAAGTTTTCTCTCTCTTCTCATAACTCGACCGGAAAATTGTAAAATTGAAAAATGCTTTAAAAGTGTGCAATAGTTTGCTTTATATGTGCGTCCCTTACAGTTCTAGTTCTCTCTATCTCTCATACATTCTCTCTCTTCGCTCTCCTACTCATTCTATAAAGCACAGGGATCTGGTTTTTAGCATTTCCAACCAATTTTGACAGTTCGCCAGCCTTTAACTCTATTTGGTGTTTAAATATATTGCATTTTCGCGTTTGAATTATTATTTCTATTCTCCCAAATTAGCACAATTGCACTGCTATTATATAACTTATTCTGTGGGCAAAGTAATTTTGAACTATACTCTAAACTCAAAGTCTTCTAGTGTTGTCTAAGCTCTTAACTATATATTCATGTGTTTTATATGAAATGAATTGTAGAAAACATAGATCTGTTTTATTTTTAAAAACATATAAACCGACTCTTCATTTTCAAAGTAAAAGTGCATAAACACAACTCAATGTCAAGAATTACAGTCTCTGTTGTGTTATGTGCGCTCTTCGGTTTAGAGTTCACTAATATTATTAGGGCTTTAAATCTTCGTTTTCTTCTGATACAATCAACTTCTGGTGTTTTTTTGTGTTCTGATGTTCAGATAAATATCTAATCAAATATTAGATATATTTTTAAAATATTATAAGAGATAAGAGTTTTTTTCGTTAGAATTATTTTTTTCAACTATTGTTATGAATGTTCCTAATATATGGTCAGAACATATAACTGGGCTTTTGATTTGATTAAAGCTGGAGTAAAGAGTAATATAAGGCATAATCTGAATATATGGTTATCCCATAATGAGTACGTTTAGTGCTCTTTATGTTTGTCAGAACACACAAAACAAACATTCGGCTACGGGTTATAAGAGAGAGCTATTTAATCATTGGCCGCACCACTGGATCATTACAAACTTTTTTGCTGGTGTTATATTTAATTTATGGTTGTGTCAGTCATAAAGACAGTGGGTTTGACGTACGCTAAACACCAGCGCTGGCCTCTCATAAGGGCTGGCCATCAAATGCCAACAAAACAATATCGCACTTCTTGTATATAACAATATAATACAATATAATAGACATCAAATCGAGAAGACGTGAATTGACGGCAAACCGAATATGCCATACCTGTCCACCGCCCAGATATACAACAACTGTTATACAGTATCAGCGAATATAACATTCTGTTTAGTTTAGATTCTATTTTATGTAGACTTTGTTCGCAAAATATTGAATGCATTTCCAGAATAAGTGCCAGTGATTTGAAATATGTTTTTGGTTTGATATAACTCTTCAGCAAAAATAAGATTCAATAATAACTGTTCTGCTATTAACTGATTCTATGATGAAATGACTTAATGTATTACTGGAATCTGAATTAATCCTATACTTTATGAGACACAGTGTATATCTGACTTCTTTTTCTATTCCATGACTCTGCCTGTGCTCCCTATGTCTGGGCTGAGGTGAGCTAATTTTGTGCTTTTTGGCACAAGTAGTACAACGAGTAATATTAAAATGAAACACAACAGTATGTATTCCCTATTAAATAATGTGATACAACACAGAGATAAGCGCACAGTCTTTAATGTCAATCTCAGGAGTCATTTCCAACTGATGTCTGCATTTGTTATCAGCTATTTTTTAATACTATGCACTGCATGAGTGCCTTACTATGAGATAAGCCTAAACTGATGGCTAATTCGCAGACACAGACAGAGTTTTTATTAACAAAAAATAGCAAAAAAGTATTGCAAACGATTAGAAGTTGTGTTAATACATAAAAACTACTCTTACCTTCAAATTCAATAAAAAACAAAACAAAATAAGAAAAATAGTCTAAACTTTGAGCTAATTATCTGATAAAGTAATACTACATAAGAGAGGGTCCAATAGTGCACATACCGTGTGGTGAAGGACGATAGCTGTGCACCGCTGCAGCTCTGGCAGCGGCAGCCGCTGCTGGACTTGCATAATAAGTTGCCGGATTCACGTGATTACCGCTCCCATCGCTCATCGAATGGAAAAACATGTCCATATCGTCGGGCACTAACATATTGCCGGTGGCCTCCATTCGAGGACCGCCGTCTGTGTACCAGCGATGGGCTGCAGCTGCGGCCACGGCTGCCGGTGAACTGTTTTGAGAGGACTGGTCACTGTTAGGGTTGTGCATACTGTCCATTATATTTGCTCGCACTTAATGTTTGTCTTAACTTCAGTTATATTGGATTAAACAGCTGTAGGAATGTTATTATGAATTAGAATTAATTCAGTTGTAGTTCAGTTGCAGTAGAATTAATTCACTCTTTGACTCTCTTTCCACTTCTCACTGATTTATAACATTTTAATCTGTTGTCCGAAACATTTGAAGCAATTTGTCTCAAATATAGCGAACAATAAAAAATGTTTTTATTTAAAACTTTCAGTTCTGAGGACTCAGTTTTTGCACTAAAATAGTATGAGTTGTGGGTTGTGTTGAGCAGAATCTGATGTTCCTGTTTGGGAGAGAAATACAGAGATTTGAGATATAACAGTTAGTTATAGTTTAAATCAGAAAAATAATTATTATATAACTTATATTCTTTCAATTAATCGATTCCAATAATGAAATTGGGGTTTATTTAGTGTCATTAACAATAAATTATGTTAATCACTATAAAAGTGCACACATTTAGAGCGAACACTCTGTTTGAAGTCCGCACACAAACCCCGAAAAGAAGAAAATAAAATAAAAATAATAATAAATTCAATGAAATAACAGTTGAGCCAAAAGGAGTAAAAGAAGAAGAAAAATCATTACTGCAATAAAATTTACGGCAAATTTTTCGGGAATTAAAAACTTCTTATAAGTTATATATATATATATTTATAAGCCTTTGAGTATTGAAATCAATTTCCAGAATCATTGGACAATTTAGGAGAAAAAATAGCTGTGGTTTCTGTGCGAAAGAATATAATTTATTTCCAGGAAATCACAGACTAATAGAAAGACAGAAAGCGGGGCAGACTTTAAATGTTAGTAATGCTAATAAATAAGTATAAAAATTTATATATAAATGTATATTTAGATATATATTTGTAGTATTGGGTTGAAGTGAGATTTTAATTCCAATCCAGTTTCGGGTAAAATATAAATAAATTTCAGTCAAGACTTTTCTAATAATAAACTTAACATTAAATATAAAATTAAATACAGCTTTTTTTAGTCGTTAAAAGAGTAAAATTTTATGAATCAAATTATTTTTCACAATTTGTTTTAGTTTTTTTTTTAATTACTTCACTTATTAAGAATCGAAAGCCCTGTGAATCGAGAATATTATTGAAACTTTTATTTTTTCTGATTCAATGAGCAAATGATTAGAGAATTATTTCCATTTGTTTGAATCAATAATTTCAAATTGAGGTTATTTTTTAAAAGAAATATATCTTTTTCTTACCGTTTGATTGATTTAATCATAATCACTGTTGAGTTGATGTGTTTAAGTAATATTCAATATTTAATTGATAGATAAGCATAAGATTAATCAATTTGTTTGTCAGTTAATCAATCAATCGATTAGAAACCAAAATATAATTATTAATTAAATAATTCATTCATTGAATCGATTTATCGATTGATTCAATACACGAGTGATAAGCAAATAATGCACTTATCTATAGATATCAGTCACTGATTATTAAAGAATTAGAGTAGAAGTGAATCAATCGGTGATAAGACACACAAATAACTGTGCTTTAGATCGATATCCATTTGAATGTGTGTGTTGTGTGTGATATCAAGATTAGGTGTGAGAGAGAGGGAGAGGGAGAGTGAGTGAAGCAAATAATAAAAAAATTGGTGCGAATTAATCGCAACTATAAATCGTAAACTCAATGAATGAGAATAAGAATCGATTGAAGAGCGATAGTGTTGTGGCGAAAGTCTTGAACAGCACTGGCAATAGCACAGGCAATAGCACACATACGAAATGCACGCGACTCTCAATACACTTTGCACTGAACGCTAGGAATGTATACTATGTTTGCTCTCCGATTTGCAAAACTGGTCTGAGAAGATGTTCGGATCGCATCTCTTTCATCCATACAACCATTGCGGGATAGGAGGGGATAGTACTCTATGCTCTGCACTGCACTGTGCTGTCTGAGTGAGTGTGTGTGTGTGTGTGCATATGAGTTGCCCATTGCATGTATGGCCAACATAAGTGTCTATACAGTCTATGCATTATAAACGCGTTTTTAACGGGGGATACAATTGAACAGTCAGTGAGTTGTGTTGTGGGGAACGACACTAACGAATATGGCTTAGAATTAGGCTTAAGAAGGTATTAACTTTGCTGTTCCCCCGCTGTTAGTGGCGCCAGCAGTTCACTAACAGTAAAGTGTGGCAACCATTGGGCCAATCCTTGCACTCTATTACGCACGAGTGGGCTGTACTGCCGGCGCTCTTGTGTAACGCCCGCCGTCTCATTATGAGCGCACATTCATTTTTTAATGTCTCACATTCTTTACCACATAAATGGGCATTACTTAGCCGTCAATCATACCTATTTGGCCACACCTTATGATTAATAGCACTCAAAGGAATAGTGAAGTTAAAGGGGCGGAGTATTTGGCAAATTAGTTGACACCCTTTTGATACTAGTATTGGCGCAGAAGGAGAGGAGCGGGTATGCCATAGACGCAGTGTTTGTGTGTTTCGGGTATAAATGTATGGATGCAAACAACCGGTGCATCACTCTATGCATCAATCCCTGTACCACAACCTAACTCTAACTCTAAGCGATATATTCAACACTATATGCTCTTTAACTCCACTCTCTGTCTGTCTGTTGTTGTGCACAACTCTATTGTTATCACTGAGATCTGGGTGTTATCCATAAGGGATGCCTAGTTTGGGAGGAGGTGTAGACCTTACAATACACAATAGTTTGCTTTTTAGCTATGGTTTCATTTAGTGATGCTTTTATGTCACGCTTTCACACCATCGCTATTACACAAAACCTGCTTTTCTTATATCAAATATTATTATTTTCTTTTTTTGCTAAGAATTTTGTGCTCAAAATTATGGCCAAACAATTCAATTATATGCCCAACCATTTGGTCTGATCTAAATCAGTTCCAATAGATTTTCTTATATACAGTCTTATTGTATATCGTATTCGATGTGAATATTCTGTTGTCTATTCTCTGCTCTAAAGTTTGTGTTTTTCATTCATTCACTCATCGCTAATGACTTTCAATAGTAGGCTTTGAATGAATTGAAAAAAAGAAATAATTTAAATGAATGAAAAAAATTACTTTCAAATGTGATTCGGAAGCAGTATTTTATGGTTGGCATCAAATTAATTATACATTTAATAATATAATTTTGACGGTCAAAGACAAACACTCGTAACACAACTGCTGCCAATGTTATGGCAAAGAATATATTTATTTATTTAAAATACAACTGTATTTGTAGTTCAATCTAAGAAAAGCTAATATTTATTTAATATTTCAGTTATTATTCATTAATAATAAACAAATTATTTAAGTGATTGTCAGCCAATGAGCAAATGAAGGAATTGTTAAGTCAATTGTGAAAAAAACATTAGTTTTTCAAAAGCATTTCATCGATTCTGTTATGCTTTTGCTGTCGTTTATGCAGATTATCATTATTTTTGTTCAATTTTTTGGTCTTATTCTGGCAGCACATGAACAAAAATATATATATAACAGACAGACACATAATAGGCTCGTTAAAAGAACGAGGTCCTAAACATTGATCAGAGGATGTTAGATAAGAGTCCAAACACTGTGTGACCAATTCCTACAAATAAGTCATTAATCAATTTATATGCGTTTTATTAAGCATACTATGAATTTTACTGTATTAGCGGTAATGCCTTTTGCCTTCAGATTAAACTAATGTTTTCATAAATTCGAAACTTTTTCGGGAAAAAACTTTATATTTTTAGAAATATTCTAAATAATTATTTTTCAATATATTTTTCTTATTATTGATTTTTGTTTATTAATAAACTCCTTATCTCTGATCATAATTCGATTTGTCAATACTTTTTTCTTTATTCTTAATTAATTCATAGTTTTTATAAATTAATTTTATTCTCTCTTTTTTTATTATTTTGTAATGTTTTTATGTTTAATTCGATTAACTCTTTATTATAATATAAATATACGACAAAAAGCTATTAATTATTTTTCGTTTTGTTTCGATAAAAATTAATTTTTTCTCATTCATCTGATGTTTTCATCTTTTCTCTTTTTTCTTGTGTTTCAGATTTTTCTTTGCGTTCTTCTCTTTTTTTAAAACAAATAAAAATCAATTTTCTCTCTGTGTCTCTCATCGGCACAGTATATATCTGTGCAAAATATACTGTTAGACTACTCAACGAAATATTTTTTCCTGTGATATAATCAATTGATAGGAAGTATAGCACACAATACTGTATACAAAATACTGTCAGATATTCATCAGAATAAAAATCTGATCCACAAAAAAATTTATTCAAACAATTTTTTCATCCCATTATTGTTAATATATAACAATTTCTGCCAAAATATAAGTTATAATAGATTTTTAAAGTTAAACCATTTGCCAAAAAAATAATAATAACTGAATAAAAGTCAGTGACTCTAAACACTAAACAATAGAGAATAATAAGGAATTAAAAATAAGAAAAAACTTAAGAATTTTTAAAGAACTTATTTTTTAAATCAGATTATTATTGTTTTAATTGATTAATGAGTGGTTCAGCGATCAGATAGTAGTTCAAGTTTTTGATAACAGTTATTGTTAAAGACATTAAATTTGATATATATTCTGAATAATTGATGTATTCTTCTTAACCGAAATGTTCGGCACAGAGTATTTGATGTAAAGTAAGAGAAAGAAAATAAGTCAAAGAATGTTACGACAAGAATAAGAAGAAGAGAAACTCAAATGTTATGTGATTTTCAATATAATCCTTCGCTCTTTAATTTATGTCACAAATCATTGAGAGAAGAGTCGCTACAGAAATACACACAA